>JAXIVJ010016728.1:0-28074 GCA_036785665.1 Chirona hameri | reverse complement strand
TACCGGTAATCTGTACCGTTGTCGGGTGTCAGCGGGACCGTGCTGACCTCATCAATGACTTCACCCACGCGCCACGTGACGGGCGCGCCACGACGTCTATAAGACAACAGACCTCTGGCACCACCCGCCGATCATTACATTCCCCCTGAAGAGCCTCGCTTCACTGGCATCACTGCAAGGCAGACACGTGCTTAGCGTCGTTTTCACTGCGCGGCCTTGACCTGAGTCAGCTGGCGATCGGTCCGCACCCTGACACATATGACATCGTGTACGACCTGTACGCCGACTTGTATGGTGGAGCGTCATAGCAACTATAGCACAGCGGCCACCACACCGCCCGCGGTTACCAGCCGGACTCTAAACTGGCCTTCACGGACACCGCTAAGGAAGGCTTTGTCGCCCAAATCAAGGACGCAGCGGCCTCGCGTGCTCTGGTATGCCGTCAGTCAGTGGTGTGGGTTTGCTGTATCATGGTGCTGTGATGTACCAAATGGTGGCTGCTGCGACCTCACTCCGGCCTGCTTTAAAGGCTTTTATATTCACTTTTTGCTGGCAGGTTGATTCATAGCATGTGAGTATGTGATTTGTGTCTACCGAATAATCTGGTCACATTTAACAAATCGATTAAAACATACTACGTAAAATGTAACATCAAGATGCGCTGTAACATGTATATCGAATGTAATACTTTTCTGACCTTCAACCTACAATTAACTGCTCTCATTGACCAATTTGATTTGGTCAATATCTTCTGAAAGATATCGCTCTACTGTTCTAATAAAAATGACGAACAGTTTTAATCTCTTCGCGATTTTAAAATAGTGACCATCTGGTGGTTCGGGTTGTTCAAGGGGTTGTGTGACTTAGGTTAACTCGTTTCTAACAGCAAATTTAAGTGATAACTTGACATGGTATTTTGTCCAGTTACTCCGTTTCAGCAGGACTAGGTCAAGTCAAGGTCATAGATAACAAATGACTATGTGGACACCGTGAATACCCCACTTGTGCAATACCCCTCGAAGTCGGTCAGCAGTCACGGGTCACACTATAACGTGAGATTCAGTGTGTCGGCAATTCCCTCACGCTGATTGTCAGAGTGGCATATTTGAAGAGCGGCGGCCCGGTCCTTCTGCCTGGCTGATCCGCCGACTGCGCTGGCGCCGAGTCAGCTCTGCGGGGCGCCGCCGAAGAAGAGACCGTCAGCGTAAAAACATCAGGCTGGTGGCGACGCAGAACCGGCGACACCCGGCGGTGGCGGCGCCCAGACGGCGACAGGCTCAAACCGGCAACACCGTACCGAGTACCGGCACCGCCAGACTTACACCGTGCCGAGTACCGGCACCGCCAGACTTACACCGTGCCGAGTACCGACACCGCCAGACTTACACCGTACCGAGTACCGGCACCGCCAGACTTACACCGTGCCGAGTACCAGCAACGCCAGACTTACACCGTGCCGGGTACCGACACCGCCAGACTTACACCGTGTCGAGTACCGGCACTGCCAGACTTACACCGTGCCGAGTACCAGCAACGCCAGACTTACACCGTGCCGAGTACCGGCACCGCCAGACTTACACCGTGACGAGTACCAGCACTGCCTGACTTACACCGTACCGAGTACCGACACCGCCAGACTTACACCGTGCCGAGTACCGGCACCGCCAGACTTACACCGTGACGAGTACCAGCACTGCCTGACTTACACCGTACCGAGTACCGGCACCGCCAGACTTACACCGTGCCGAGTACCGGCACCGCCAGACTTACACCGTGCCGAGTACCGGCACCGCCAGACTTACACCGTGCCGAGTACCAGCACTGCCTGACTTACACCGTACCGAGTACCGACACCGCCAGACTTACACCGTACCGAGTACCGGCACCGCCAGACTTACACCGTGACGAGTACCAGCACTGTCTGACTTACACCGTACCGAGTACCGACACCGCCAGACTTACACCGTGCCGAGTACCGGCACCGCCAGACTTACACCGTGCCGAGTACCGGCACCGCCAGACTTACACCGTGCCGGGTACCGGCACCGCCAGACTTACACCGTACCGAGTACCGGCACCGCCTGACTTCACCGTGCCGAGTACCAGCACCACCAGATTTACACCGTGCCGACTCTGTGTCTCCAGCGATAGCTGAGCCACGGAAATATAGTATTTCCATCTCAAGGGCATGGCTTTAGACTGACCCGTGATGCTTTAACCTGCGCTCTGCAGGGGATGTTTGCACCGAACATGAACTGCAGGGGGGGAGGGGGTTGATTTCCGCCCCCCCCCCCCCGTGAGATCTCGAAAACTACTCTACGTAGCGACAAGCGGAAAAAGGCATTTGATAGCTTGATACATATTCTATCGAAAGTATTCGGTATTTGTTTACGTCAGGTCAAAATTGAGGTCACCAAAGGTAATCAAAGGTAAAGTTGTCAGTTTTGCCTGTTTTAGGACTTCGCTCCAGAAATTCCCATATATCTCGGAAGCTATGCTAGTTAGAAACAAACGGAAAAAAGCAATCGCCAGCCAGTGAAATTTGCAATCGACAGGAATTCCTTAAATTTGATATTAGGTCAATGTTTGAGGCTCCAGAGTCCAGAAGTCATAAAATAAAAAAAAACGTGTTTTTTTTGCAAAATTGTTTTTCGCTATTAACTTTTTAGTGAATAACAATAACAAAAAAAAACGGTTTACGCCATTGTGTTTATATTGTCAAGGCGCTTCGAATGATAAACATGGTAATCTTGTTAAGTCAACTACAAAATTTGGCATCAGGCCAAGGTCAGGTGGTGACCCAAGTAGGGCATGATGCATATGGGAAGACGTGTCCCGACGAACGTGTCGAGACAAACACATTTCTGTCTGTTTCACTACTCTATCTTTATTATGTCGGGAGTTATTGAAAAAAAGTGATGGTGACCTCAGATGACCTCAAATAACCCCATAGGGGTCACTGAACAAAACATACACTTAGATCATCAATAATATCTTATAATAACATTATCCAGAAGTAATTGGACTAATATCATGCATATCCTTGAAATAGGAAGCATTTGGATATTTCCCCATTGACTTATTATGGGGAGGTTACGAAATTGACCTGACCTTAGGTCACCGATATCAAAATTCCGAGATAAACGAATTGTAAGTACTTATACCTTCATGACATCCTGTAAGTTGCAAACTGATCAGTCAAAAACTCTGGCTTTGGCACAACTGCAAACATTTTTGGAGGTGGGGTCACTTGACCTGGTCTGGTGATCGGACCCGAGGTTATTTTTTTCATAGTGTGCGCAATTGATGTCCTAACAGATGTGCCAAAACCCGACGGCGCTGCGCGCCGCCGTTTTTTCGCTATCTGCGAAAAACCTGAGTGAGGGGGGGGGGGCGGAAATCATCCCCCGGTAGTGCGCGGGTGAATACGGAGCGTAATGTCGGTAAAACACTTCGTTCGTGATTTTCACAATTAACCAGCCTGAGAAGCCCGCAGCTTATCACGGTGAACTTACCACGATCAGCTGAAATCATCTAAGTAACATGAGCACATGTGTAAGTGGATATGATCCGTATAATTGTATAATTAGAGATTAAAACCAATTACAAACTTTCGCTTCTTGAAACGACTTGAGTAGTAAAAGCAATCAGCTTCTAGGTACGGTGCAGGCTGTCAGTTGAATCATTGCATTAGGAGGCTAACACATGCCTGACTGGTGTTTAATGGCTGTGTTTACGTTCCAATATTTTGTTTTGGGAATAGCATCCCATTCTGACATCTTGTTTAAGCTTGAAATGCCAATTTGTTATTACTGCAAACAGATAAGCGCATATGTGCTTAGTTGACCTTTCTCTGGCCGCAAAGATGTCTTGAAAGGTCTTACCGTCTCGCGGGAGCCACTCTGCGGATCTGATATCACAAAGAGGCTATAACTCCCACTGCAAAACGACTGCAGGGATTTAGAGCGCCGGAGTAGCGTCACCTTTATCTCCTCAATATCAGGAGAACCGGGAGCGCTTTTATCTATCAATGCTGCGTCTCGAAGTGCAGTTGCATGTTGTTTTGAATAGTTTGCGGGCCCATTGAAAGAGATGCTGAATGCATGACATATCCAGAACAAGTCTTATGTATGTAATTGTAAAAGTTTGTGCTCTTGCAATTGCAAAAGTTTGGACTACCTTAGTTCTGTTTAAAGCGCTTGGGCTTTAGCGCTTGGGCCTAGCACTCGGGCAGAAAGCTGGGTGACGATCCAGTCTAAATTGCGAAAGCAGTATTGCACCCAATGGAAGTATTTTATTCTAGAAATATCCTTCGGTTTATGAGCCTATTAGAGACGACCCTTCAGACGCAAGTGCGGAGTTTACTGGCACTTAATTCCAGAAGTGGAGAGGATTCTGAGCAGTTTATTTCGTTTACGACAGTTTGAATCTCGCCTTGGTGACTTGGATCGTTTGCGATGCATGGAGAGCACAATGAGTTTCCGGGGCAGCATACATTCGGCAAGCTGTGTGGGCGCAACGATGGCCTGTAATGTAATGTGAGACCAATATTGCCGGGAGATGAATTCTTCAATCTGTGCGTTATGAATAAATAAGTGTTTATCGCACTGTAATTCTTTATCAACACCGAGCTTATTTTTGTTCGAATAAACTTTCCAACTTCTATATGGAGAAGTGTTGTTAACATTGTTTTAGTGGGAACTCTTTCAGCTTCCAGCGGACGAAGAAAACGAAACAAACTACGGAGTGATGACTGTATTCAGATCCAGATCTCCACCGGTTATCCGGTTATCACCGGTTATTAATCGCCGGTTATTTACTGGCGTTGTTGACATGTTTTGAAAAGACGGGATGAAACGCAGCTGAAGCTTGCACAGCTTTGATCGCTCCTTGGTCCAATCCCTAATAATCCCAGCTGTTGTACTCGTTCATCGGTAAGAGTTGAACAGTGTTTCGCTCCGCAATTGCATCTGTAATATGTATGTGACCAGACCACGCCTCTGACAGGTCCGTTCATCGTGGTGTGGAAGAAGGGCCGGCGCGTCATCAGCGCGCGAGAGGCGATTGTAGCGCGTGACACACGCTACAGCCTGGTGGCCGGCTACAGTCTGCGGATCGCCAGCGTGCGGCCCAGTGACCAGTCGTCGTACACGTGCTCTCTGGACACAGAGCCGCTCACGGAGCTCACACACCAGCTGGTGGTACTATGTGAGTAGTCGAGGAGAGGTGGCGCGTGCTTTCTTCGCGAGGGCTGGGGAATGGTTGTTCCAGCTTGCGTGCTCACTGTCGCTCTCTGTGTTGAGTTAATTGGGACTTTTTACCTTCAAATATATCTTCTGCCAACCCACTTAACTGAATTAGCACAGCGCGAAGTCAGGCTTGCACATCCTTGTTGTTACAACATGTTCGCAAGGTGAGTTCAAATCACTCCTGTGCTCGATGTTCGCCGCCTGACCGGGATGACCTGCAATCGGTGTCAGTGACCTCAAACAGGTTCGATAACGCAAGGAGCAGTTCGGACTGTGTGATTAAGTCAGCAACTTAAGGACGCCCAAGTTTCGCCAACTTTAGCGAACACTATTAACTTTCACCATCGCATTCTCCCGTTGAATTGAAATTAAGCAATCGGATGGCATGATCAAGGGTCTACGCAACTACCTTTGCTTAGCGAAGGGCTTACGCGACATTTCGAATCTGTGTCAGCGCCCGGTTCCGATTTCAGAAGTTATTTCTTTCAAAGATTCTCACAAAACTTAAAACAAATGTTAAAATCTCGTTACTTTTCGGATAAGGCTTTTGAAAAATGTCTTGGATGGTAATCTGATCCTTGATGGATCAGGCATTCATGGCAAAGCAAGTCCCATTCATTGAGCTGAATACCGGGATGAACTGTAGAGTTGAACGAGCTGCAAGTTGCGCGATTTCAGGTGAAGCCTCGACTATTTGTTTGAATGAAATTGGTTTTAGAAGTTTTCAAATAGTTTTGATTACATTTAGGTGGAGCCTGAGAACGCAACAAATATGTATCCGGGTTCCAGTAGTATGCTTTGGATTAGTATGTATTAATGTCATTACGAGCGGAGCGCTCGCTAGTCCTTCCGTGGTGTATGGGAAAAATCTGATTATGAGCGGCCCGGCCTCGCCCGAACCGGCCCGACCCGTTGCGACGCTTTTGAGAAGCTCATATCTCTGCAACCCCACGTCCGTTTGACAAGCGGACTTCTTGGCTGAGCAGCTCCATCTAACATACCCTGTTTGAGACCAATGCCGACTCATGTGGGTGACTACCACTGCGCGTGGCGCGTGCTGTGTTAGGGGTGTTGAAAACTATTTTCTCGCAATAACTCGGCAACGGCTGGGCAGATTATGTGCAAATTTGGTGTGTGGTTAGGGACCCCTCAGCCGCCACTTTGACACAGCTCAGGGGTGGGGTGACTCTGCACGTGCGCACGTGCACATCCCTATTCTGTATCTCAGGAACGGCTGAGCCGATTGTGTTCTAATTTTGTGCGTGGTTAGGGACCTCTCAGCCGCCGCCTTTCCACAAGGCAGGGGTGGGGTGGCTTTGCACGTGCGCACGTGCACACCCATATTCTATTTCTCTGGAACGGCTGAGCGTGTTGAAATTTTGTGTGTGTTTTGTTACCTCGCAGCCTCCACTTTCCCACAAGTCAAAGCTTCTGCACGTGCGCACGTGCGCACCTTTTTTTGTGTATCTTAGAAACTACTTGCCCGATCGAGTTGGAATTCCCCATACATTTCCTTCGCGCTCGCTCGTTCATCGCCAACTACAGCGCCTTACTGGTTTATTACGGCCGCCATCTTTATTTCCACACAAAATTGAAATAGCGAATAGCGAAATCATCCAAAGTTATCAAGAAATATCCTTACAATACAAATTACAAAGAGGAGTTATCAAGGAAATGTATACCGAGTACAAGAGACACAATTCTTTTAGCTTATGAAATCCCCCCCCCCGTTTCGATTCGATTCGCACCCCTTCATGTAATCTTCAAGCATACCCAGTGTGAAAAGCGCATAATTTGCCATTCATCGTCGTAATTGTTTGCGTACTTATTACAAGCGAGCGCGAAGCGCTCGCCGTCCTTCCGTGAAGTAAGGGAAAAATCTGAATATGAGCGGCCCGGCCCGACCCGGCCCGTGGCGACGCTTTTGAGAAGCTCATATCTCTGCAACCGCACGTCCGATTGACAAGCGGACTTCTTTGCTGAGTAGCCCCATCCCCCCTACCCTGTGTGAGACCAGTGCCGACTCACGGGGGGGTGACTACCACTGTGCATGGCGCGTGCCGCGTGAGGGGTGTACAAAAGCGTTTTGTCGTAAAAACTCCTCAACGGCTGGGCCGATTGTGTGCAAATTTGGTGTGTGGTTAGGGACCCCTCAGCCGCCGCTTTCCCACAAGCCAGGGGTGGGGTGCCTCTGCGCGTGCGCACGTACACACCTCTATTCTATATCTCAGGAACGGCTGAGCCGATTGTGTTCAAATTTGGTGTGTGGTTAGGGACCTTTCAGCTGCCACTTTCCCACAAATCAGGGATGGGGTACCTCTGCACGTGCGCACGTGCGCACCTTCTTTGTATGTCAGAAACTTCTTGCCCGATGGAGTTGAAATGCGTCATACATTTCCTTCACGCTCGTTCGTTCATCGCCAACTACGGCGCCTTACTGGTTTATTATGTTAATAAAAAATGACCAAATATAGGCTGCATGAAGGCTACCAACCAACATAACTTAACGCGGGCAACTAAAACCCACATGCCACCTCGAACAATGAATACAAAAACTCGAGAACAGTTAATGTCAAAGTGAAGCTGCCATTTACGGTAACCGTAGACCTTTAATGGCAACCGTTGAGCGTTGCGGACGGTAACGGCGATAACCACCCTAATATTTTACGAGGATAATTTTCACGAATGGCTGCCAATAATTCACCATCAGCGGCGCGCAAATGAGCGGTGGTGGGCCGCGCCCGGCCATTTCAGGTGGCCATATGGTGGGACGGTAACCTCCGACCATGTTATCTGTCTGGAGAGAGCTCCTACGCTGCACATTATACCGTCCCAAATTGCCCTCAGGCAGTGTTCGGTGCCCGTCACACAGAAGTACTGTGCAACGTATGAGTGGTACAATATACACGAACGCGGGTGCGCTATTTACATTTGACAAATAGATTTAAAGCCAGAATTGTTCGTCTTTCCTTGGAAAAGTGGGAAACTGTGATGCACTATAGATTGTTTTTTTTTAAGTTGAAGAATAACGAAAGATGGCAAAAACAACATTATAAACTACCATATTTGTTGCCAATATGATAGTACACATTTAACACGCGCAGTGGAGGGGGGGAGGGGGCACTTTTGTGCCCCCCCCCCACCACATGTTTTTTCGTGAATAGCTCGAAAACGAAGCAAACAGGGCGGTGTTTTTGCGAAACCTTAACGCCAACTCAATAGCAGATCGTTTGAAGCAAAAAAAAATCGAAATCGGTCGATAAGTTTTTGAGAGAAAATTATATGGATTTTCAGTCCAAGATGGCGGCCAGAATCGCAGTCGGCAAATCGATATCATCGGAACCAACAGTCGGATCGGAATGATTCAAACGCCATTTGGTAGGCAATGCCAATGTTCATCCATGGAAATAACTTTAAACACATTGCTGGTGATCTGTGACGTCACAGAAGTCAAATTCCCAAAATTGTGACATTTGGCCAGATTTGACCTTCGTGACCTCGTTTGACCTTGAATATATTTACCAAAGGTCAATAAAATTTCAGACGATGTAGATAATCATATCACCTACCTACCCTGTAAGTTTCATCATTTTAGCTCTCATACTTTCGGAGATCTTACGGGGGGGGGGGCACTAAAGTGCCCCCCCCCCCCCCTCCACTGCGTATTAGTGTTATACCCCTCTCCACTGCGCGTGTGAACGGAAATAGTCATTAGTTTTCAATGCTACTTAGTACTGCTTATTTTGAGATGCACCAGATTGATATGTACATTTTCAGCATCAACGCTTCAAGTATCGGCCTAACATATCTATCTATCTGAAAACATTTTAGGTTTTCTATCTGAAAACATTTGAGAGCATCCCAACGACCAACATTGTGAAACGGAATGACGACGCTGTACTGCGCGATGGCTGTAAACCACAAACAAGTTTTAATCATTTTGATCATTTGGGGGCCACTTTGCAGACGGCCCTGTGGTGACGACCCGGCCCTCCGGCGGTGTTATGGTGCTGGAGCTGGGCAAGGAGGCGCACTTTGAGTGCACCGCCGATGGTAACCCCACGCCGACCATTTTCTGGAGGAAACA
Organism: Chirona hameri; assembly: GCA_036785665.1. NCBI lineage: Eukaryota > Metazoa > Arthropoda > Thecostraca > Balanomorpha > Balanidae > Chirona > Chirona hameri. The sequence continues at coordinate 18,738 of JAXIVJ010016728.1, read as the reverse complement.
GGTCAGTCATGTTCTGGAGGAAACGGTCAATCTTGTTCTGGAGGAAACAGGTCAGTCATGTTCTGGAGGAAACAGGTCAATCGTGTTCTGGAGGAAACAGGTCAGTCATGTTCTGGAGGAAACAGGTCAGTCATGTTCTGGAGGAAACAGGTCAGCCATGTTCTGGAGGAAACAGGTCAGTCATGTTCTGGAGGAAACAGGTCAGTCGTGTTCTGGAGGAAACAGGTCAGTCATGTTCTGGAGGAAACAGGTCAGTCATGTTCTGGAGGAAACAGGTCAGTCTGTTCTGGAGGAAACAGGTCAGTCATGTTCTGGAGGAAACAGGTCAGTCCTGTTCTGGAGGAAACAGGTCTGTCATGTTTTGGAGGAAACAGGTCAGTCCTGTTCTGGAGGAAACAGGTCAGTCATGTTCTGGAGGAAACAGGTCAGTCATTTTCTGGAGGAAACAGGTCAGTCTGTTCTGGAGGAAACAGGTCAGTCATGTTCTGGAGGAAACATGTCAGTCTGTTCTGGAGGAAACAGGTCAGTCCTGTTCTGGAGGAAACAGGTCAGTCATGTTCTGGAGGAAACAGGTCAGTCATGTTCTGGAGGAAACAGGCCAGTCATGTTCTGGAGGAAACAGGTCAGTCATGTTCTGGAGGAAACAGGTCAGTCATGTTCTGGAGGAAACAGGTCAGTCATGTTCTGGAGGAAACAGGTCAGTCGTGTTCTGGAGGAAACAGGTCAGTCATGTTCTGGAGGAAACAGGCCAGTCATGTTCTGGAGGAAACAGGTCAGTCATGTTCTGGAGGAAACAGGCCAGTCGTGTTCTGGAGGACATGACATGTATGTCGTGTACTGGGGTAAACATGTCAATTATGTCAATTATGTCAATCATGTCAATCAATGAGACACATCCAAAGCATACGCGATATTTTCCAAATAAGGTAGCATGTCAGGTCACGGTCAGGTGAAAGGTCAAAATCGAGGTATTTGGGTTGTTGGGCCATAATTTCCATTTAAAACCTTAGATTGGGACTATTATGGCACAAAGTGCTCACAGAGGTATAATACATATCCCACATAATGAAAATTTATATTGTAATCAAAGGTCGAGGTAAGGTCACACAATGTCACTGTTGGCAAGAGGTCTACGAAAGTCATGTGACACATGTTTTATGGGTTGTTTTACACGTAGAATTCGATAGCTGTAGCCATGTTCATACCATGATCCCATGTAATGGCCCTTAGGTGACGTTCAGGTCAAGGTCAGGTCGCAAAAGGTCAAAATTTGAAATTGATTAATCTAAATAAAACAGGCATGTTCATAGACCAGTGTTTTCTCAGAAATACAGTGGTGGCATTGATTTGTCTGTATCTTGTCAGATAAGCCATAAAATGCAATTTAAAAAATGACATGAGTTACTCATCGTTAGGGAGCCAGTCATTCAAAAATAAAGATATTGCTATACAATTGTATGTGGGTATCGTCCATCCTTGCCTTTCCAGTATATATTCCGGTTTGTTTATATCTTGGAAAACTTTTATTTTGTGGAACTTTTGTTTCAGGAAACATAATCTTTTTTATTTTGTGGAACGAAAAACCCAAAGTTTCGCAAATCTGAGATAGACATTGTGAGGAGAATGACATTTACTTTCTTGCAACCTTTTGTATTTGCAATTTTCTTCAAAACTCGATTTTCTACGAGTTGTCATACATGTAGCGTTTGTCCACCAAAAATGGCATGACATGACGTCACTAAAACGTCATTACCTCCCAAACCACTGCACTAATTTCAATGCATTGCTAGGCATGGCGTAGCATTGATCCAGCATAAGGTACTGAAAGTTTCGAACCGATATTCGTGTTCACGGAATTGAAAGAAAACAAATTGGTGGGCGGGGGGGGGGGGCAAATAATGGTTTCAGGACCAATGGGGGGGGGCATGGCCCCTTGTCCCCCCCCCCCCCCCCCGCTGGATCCTCCCCTGGTAGGAAACAGGCCAGTCATGTTCTGGAGAAAACAGGTCAGTCCTGTTCTGGAGGAAACAGATCAGTCGTGTTCTGGAGGAAACAGGTCAGTCATGTTCTGGAGGAAACCGGCCAGTCATGTTCTGGAGGGAACAGGCCAGTCATGTTCTGGAGGACATGACAGGTATGTCGTGTACTGGGGTAAACATGCCAATTATGTCAATTATGTCAATCATGTCAATCAAGGAGACACATCCAAAGCATACGCATATTTTCCAAATAAGGTAGCATGTCAGGTCACGGTCAGGTGAAAGGTCAAAATCGAGGTATTTGGGTTGTTGGGCCATAATTTCCATTTAAAGCCTTAGATTGCGACTATTATGGCACAAAGTGCTCACAGAGGTATAGTACACATCCCACATAATGAAAATTGATATTGTAATCAAAGGTCAAGGTCAGGTCACACAATGTCACTATTGGCAAGAGGTCTACGAAAGTCATATGACACATATTTTATGGGTTGTTTTACACGTAGAATTCGATAGCTGTAGCCATGTTCATACCATGATCCCATGTAATGGCCCTTAGGTGACGTTCAGGTCAAGGTCAGGTCGCAAAAGGTCAAAATTTGAAATTGATTAATCTAAATAAGGCAGGCATGTTCCTAGACCAGTTTTGTCTCAGAAATACAGTGGTGGCATTGATTTGTCTGTATCTTGTCAGATAAGCCATAAAATGCAATTTAAAAAATGACGTCATGAATTACTCATCGTTAGGGAGCCAGTCAGTCAAAAATAAAGATATTGCTATCAAATTGTATGTGTGTATTGTTCATCCTTGCCTTTCCACTATATATTCCGGTTTGTTTATATCTTCGAAAACTTTTATTTTGTGGAACTTTTGTTTCAGGAAACATAATCATTTTTTGATTTTGTGGGACGAAAAACCCAAAGTTTCGCAAATCTGAGATAGACATTGTGAGGAGAATGTCATTTACTTTCTTGTGACCTGTTGTATTTGCAATTTTCTTCAAAACTCGATTTTCTACGAGTTGTCATACATGTAGCGTTTGTCCACCAAAAATGGCATGACATGGCGTCACTAAAACGTCATTACCTCCCAAACCACTGCACTAATTTCAATGACATTTTTAGGCATGGCGTAGCATCGATGCAGCATAAGGTACTGCAAGTTTCGCACCGATATTCGTGTTCACGGAATTGACCAAATCTGTTTTTTTTTTTTGGGGGGGGGGGGGAAATAATGGTTTCAGGACCAATTGGGGCATAGCCACTTGTCCCCCTCCCCCTGGATCCTCCCCTGGTAGGAAACAGGTCAGTCTTGTTCTGGAGGAAACAGGTCAGCCATGTTCTGGAGAAAACAGGTCAGTCGTGTTCTGGATGAAACAGGTCAGTCATGTTCTGTAGGAAACAGGTCAGTCATGTTCTGGAGGAAACAAGCCAGTCATGTTCTGTAGGAAACAGGTCAGCCATGTTCTGGAGGAAACAGGTCAGTCATGTTCTGGAGGAAATAGGTCAGTCATGTTCTGGATGAAACAGGTCAGCCATGTCCTGGAGGAAACAGGTCAGTAGTGTTCTGGAGGAAACAGGTCAGTCTGTTCTGGAGGAAACAGGTCAGTCATGTTCTGGAGGAAATAGGTCAGTAGTGTTCTGGAGGAAACAGGTCAGTCATGTTCTGGAGGAAACAGGTCAGTCATGTTCTGGAGGAAACAGGTCAGGAATGTTCTGGAGGAAACAGGTCAGTCATGTTCTGGGGGAAACAGGTCAGTCATGTTCTGGAGGAAACAGGTCAGTCATGTTCTGGAGGAAACAGGTCAGTCATGTTCTGGAGGATACAGGTCAGTCATGTTCTGGAGGATACAGGTCAGTCATGTTCTGGAGGAAACAGGTCAATCATGTTCTGGAGGAAACAGGTCAGTCATGTTCTGGAGGAAACAGGTCAGTCATGTTCTGGAGGAAACAGGTCAGTCATGTTCTGGAGGAAACAGGTCAGTAATGTTCTGGAGGAAACAGGTCAGTCATGTTCTGGAAGAAACATGTCAATCATGTTCTGGAGGATACAGGTCAGCCAAGTTCTGGAGGAAACAGGTCAGTAGTGTTCTGGAGGAAACAGGTCAGTCATGTTCTGGAGGAAACAGGTCAGTCATGTTCTGGAGGAAACAGGTCAGTCATGTTCTGGAGGAAACAGGTCAGTAATGTTCTGGAGGAAACAGGTCAGTCATGTTCTGAAGGATACAGGTCAGTCATGTTCTGGAGGATACAGGTCAGTCATGTTGTGGAGGAAACAGGTCAGTCATTTTCTGGAGGACATAGGTCAGTCATGTTCTGGAGGAAACAGGTCAGCCATGTTCTGGAGGAAACAGGTCAGTAGTGTTCTGGAGGAAACAGGTCAGTCTGTTCTGGAGGATACAGGTCAGTCATTGTCTGGAGGAAACAGGTCAATCATGTTCTGGAGGAAACAGGTCAGTAATGTTCTGGAGGAAACAGGTCAGTAATGTTCTGGAGGACACAGGTCAGTCATGTTCTGGAGGAAACAGGTCAGTAATGTTCTGGAGGAAACAGGTCAGTAATGTTCTGAGGACACAGGTCAGTCATGTTCTGGAGGACACAGGTCAGTCATGTTCTGGAGGACACAAGTCAGTCATGTTCTGGAGGACACAGGTCAGTCATGTTCTGGAGGATACAGGTCAGTAATGCTCCCGTGGAAACAGGCCAGTCAGTGCTGCATAATTCGTGGTTATGGGAACTGTTACCCATCCGACGAGAGTTTGAGCGTTTCTATTTTTGTACCATACAATCTCTCACCGCCCTCGTTTTCAGTCTCTAACCCTTGTGAAGTATAGGCTTTGTGGGGCATATGCATGCATTTATATTGCCATTTCTCCATGTTGCTTGCTCCAGCTCGAGTTGTTTTCGACGTAGCTTTACCAACTAACGCTTTTTGTAATGCGTGTTGTGCCGTTTGACGTGGGCCCGCAGGTCGGTCTGCTGCCCTCGGGTGAGGCGCAGCACTCAGGCAGCCGATACACAATTTCCGAGGTCAGCCGACAGATGGCAGGAGTGTACGAGTGTGTGGCTCAGAACGGTCTCGGCGAGCCCGGCGTCGGCACCGTCAGTCTCCAGGTCCAATGTAAGAAGCTGGACCCATGCCACCAGCGTAGTGTTTGGCTTTGAGCTCCATTTTTCCCCAGAGTTCAAAATGTGTTTAGAAGCAGCTGAAGCAATGGCACAGCGTTTATTTGCTGCATTGTCGAACGTCAGCCATGATTCCTGCGTATGCTTACATCTACCGCACTGTTAATAATTTATTGTCAAACTTGTGATATATTCCCGGCATACACTTTTTCAAGTGACATGATGATCTGCATGGTTTCACGAAGTGTTTCAAGATGCTCTAATAGCAGATTCCAGTACCTACTTCTTTGAAAATACTGTGCATCGCTGTTGGTATTATCCGTTTCTTTCTCGGTTCTCATGATAACCTTGTTTGAGAGAACAGCTTACTCGATAATACACTGACGGCATACGCGTCCCTTCTGGCCGCAGATCCGCCGGAGGTGGAAGTGGAGGACAGCGTGGTCCACTCCGGCGAGGGGTACAAGGCGCAGCTCGTCTGTTTCGTGTTCGCCGACCCTCAGGCTGAGGTAATCACTCAGAAGGAAGTGTGGCAATTTGCGAGACGAAGACCTATCGCTCCCCGACGCTCTGAGAACGCGTGCCTAGCAATATGTTGTTGAGCTCTCCAAAAATCCTACCACAAGACGGCGCTGAAGACGGCGTTGATGACGGCGGTGATGCTGGTGATGCATGGGTCGCCGCGGATGTGGTTTGTTTAGAGAAGGTGTTTAGAGAAGTTTGTTTAGATACGGAGTGGATCCAGTTTAGAGAAGGTGACGGTGTGACATATACGAGGCATAAATCATTGCTAACTTTAGCCAGACGTTATCTGACTGCGTTCGGTGCTTGGTGCTGGTAAAAGGAACAACAAACAACTGTTTGTTTTTCATAGAGACTAACAGAGGCTTGGACTTGTGTTATAGTTGTCTTCCATAGCCAGTCTTCGACTTCTTAAGTCCCGTAAAGGCTTAACATTTCCGTTTTCGCTTGTGATCGAAGTTTCGATAACGATAACGATTTCGATTGCGATAACATCCGAAAGTTTGCATCTGGAAGAAAATTATTGCTGCTTCTTTTAGTGTGATGCAACTTTGGAAGATAGGTATCCATGGATGTGCAAGTACACATGCAAGTTAAGCACTTGTAGGCCAGACCTTTGCTCCTGCACCATGATAGCTTTACCAATTTTGAAAATGAATGTTATCCCCAGGTCCGCTGGATTCGAGAAGACAGCTCCCTCCATCCGAGCCGTCACATCCCCTCTGAGGAGGTGCTCGGAGGCACCAGGCACGTGCTAACCATCCAGCCCGTCCATATGGTCGACTTTGGCACGTACTCCTGCCAAGCATCTAACCCTCTTGGCACCGCCAGCGGTCGCATGGCACTTTCAGGTGGGAAGATTTATGCCTTCAATTTGTGTTTAGTGCGGTCACTGTCACCCATTCCGGTTAGTGTCGTAATTTGCCATGGAAAACTCTTGTGCAACAAAGAGTTATTGCCAACTAGAGGGAAACGTGGGACTGCGAAACGAAAATTGAATCAGCCAGCAGTTGCATTACGGAATTGCGATTCGTAGCGGATACAACACATCACAGATACACAGAGGGGCACACAAGGAGAGGGGCATACGGATTCGTGCCCCCCCCCCCCCCCTCTCTCCTACGAAATGCGGGGCTCCTCTGTTGGGCCCCGTGGGGCCCCTCTGAGGCGGCTTTGACAAATGTTTTTTACAAATGAAAGTCAAAGTTTTATATTTTATATTTTCATCCGAAGGACCCAGAGGCGCACACAAGGGGCACACGGGCCCGTACCCCCTTAAGAAATGCGGGCCCCTGCGAGGCGACCCAGTGGGGGCTCCTGTCCGGTTGCATTTTTTTTAATAAAAAGAATAAAATCCGGATGTATTTTTTACAAATGAAAAGTGAAAGTTTTCATTTTTTATTTTCATCCGAAGGGGCCCACCGCGAAAATATAGAAAGCTAAGTTATCGCGTAAATGTGTAACGGGTCGAAGCTCTAAAGATACAAAAATGACCTTAGCTTGACTATTGGGAAGAGGTCTACGAAAGTCATGCGGTACATGATTTATGGCTTATTTTACACGTATAATTCGATAGTAGCAGCCATCTTCACAACCTGACCCCATATAATGGCCCTTAGGCGAAGTTTAGGTCAAGGTCAGGTGATATGAGTTCAAAATTTGAAATTTATTGATCTATTGAACAAAGGCGTGTTTCTGGACCAGTTTTGTCTCAGAACTACAGAGGTGGCATTGATTTGTCAGTGTATGGTCACAAACAGCAAGAACACGCAACTTAAATATTCAGTTTTTATATTTAGAAAATTGTGATTTTATGGATTTTTTTTTCACGAAAAAATATTTTTTATTTTTATTTTTAGGGGAAAAAAACATTTAATTATATTCATCTTATGTGTGAATGAAGAGCTGGAAATGGAGTGAAATTAATACCATTTTCGGAATCGGCGCCTAGAATCAGCCTTAGAACTACTCAAGAACGCAAAAGGCAATCTCAGGTCAATGACCTCGGTTAACTTGAAAAGGGTCATGACCTCAGCTTAGATCATGTATTAATTAGCTCAGGTCAGCTTGTATCATGATTGCACTATTTCGTCCAGCCATGTAGTCCTGGGAGACGAAATAGCAAACCAACTACATGTTCAGCATGATATAACCTTGTCATGACGTCATAGGTCAATGACCTGACCTGACCTGGCATACACTACCAATTTTTAGACTTCCCTCATTCATGGCTTTCATTTGAACACAAAATTATCCTTCTATCTCAATTAGTTTTCGACCTACAGGTTATGGTCAGTTTTGACCTCCAGTTGCATCATAGTGCTGTGGTACGACCGCAAACTTTTTGGTGGTGGGTCACGTGACCTGGCCTGGTGACCTGACCCGAGATGACACGAGGTCAAGAATCGCGCATAATGTGCGCATTTGATGCTCAAACAGCTATGCCAAATTTGGCGGCGCTGCGCGTCGGCGTGTTTCTGCTATCCTCGAAAAACCTTAGGGGGTACGTCTAAACGCCCCCCGCCCCCCGCCCCCCGGCACGGCGTGGGTTAACATCGTTGCTTGTGAACGTGGCTGGTGTTTGTGAAGCTCTATCATGATCAATGTCATTCACTGCTTACGTAAGGCATGCATAATCGCTGCCTCCTACGCTGAAGTTCGGATATATATCGCCCTACTGGCTCTATTTCTAGTGCGCTGCCGACTACCTCTCAATATTGCATAATATGTACAGGGGTCCTTATTGGGTCCGCAATGGTGGGCCCCCTCGTGGTCCAACGGGGCCCCCTTGAGGTCGTCCCCCCCCCCCCCCTTCCGAAAATCCTGTGTGCGCGCCTGCAGATAAATAGAGTAGAAAGTGAATTACCAGACTGCAAAACAAAATGCTGCACTAAGGCAGCGAGCACCAGCAACTGCACAACCAGTGACATATTACGCTAATGTATATAGATATACGCATTGGAGTTACAGAAGTCGAAGTCACTGAGCCAGCTAGTTGACGTGCCATGGTCATGCTGTGCTTGAACATGACACAAATGTGCACTCGCGGCACGTCATGCGGCACATTTACCGTGTGTTTAATTGCAACCAACTCATGCAAACAGTGTTTTTTTTCTTCTCATTTCTGCAACTCTGTTACACATTTTCTACATGAGTATACGGTAAGCCGTCTCATAAAATTGTACGAGCTTTATTTGCTGCAATGTGAAATATTTAATCATTGCCACACGCCTATGTCGATTACAGGTGCTCCTGCTCGGGCTCACGTTACCAGCAGTCCAATTGGCACAGCGCCAGATTCGTACCAGCTGTCCTGGGAGGTTCGGAGCTACTCTACGGTCCTCGAGTACAAAGTCGCCTACGGACTGGGCAAGGTGAGGAAACACCGACAGCCAAAAACAGCAATCAAGCAAAGGAAATGCCTTCTCGAAAGATATATCAAAGTCATTGTATCCTACGACTTCTTCACGTTTAAGATAGATTCGCAGATACTCATTAAATACTAAAAACACAGGATATGGGGACAGATATGTCTTTGTCAGCACGTTGATATATGAGCGTGCTGAACGGTGCTCTCGGAAACCATTTTGCATGTCTGCCTTCCGACCAGAATATGATGTTTGTTCTCCAGCCTCCGCTATTGAAGCGCCATTGTAGCTAATATTGTAGCTCATATTGTCCTTAGCGCACGTTTATTGTTGGCCTGGGACGTGACAACAGTGGTTGCGCCGCGGGCAGCCCGGACGGGAGCGGCGCGTTTGTCCGCCCTGTTTTCGCAATAAACCCGCAATCGGTAATACGAACTGCGGCGCGCTATTGACAGAACCTGACGCGCGGAGACCGGTCGGCCAGCTGGCGCGAGGTGCTGGTGCCTCCGACCGGCAGCGAGGTTGTGGGCGACACGCTCCACAAGCAGCAGATTCCCATCACCAAGCTGCGGCCGGCCACCACCTATGACCTGCAAGTGCAGGCGCGCAACCGGCACGGCTGGAACGCCGTCTCCGACATGTTCCACTTCTCCACACTGGCCAGGGGAGAAGGTAGGTACGGGGTCTGACATGTTCCACTTCTCCACACTGGCCAGGGGAGAAGGTAGGTGCAGTGTCTGACATGTTCCACTTCTCCACACTGGCCAGGGGAGAAGGTAGGTGCAGTGTCTGACATGTTCCACTTCTCCACACTGGCCAGGGGAGAAGGTAGCTAGTGTCTGACATGTTTAACTTCTCCACACTGGCCAGGAGGGAAGGCAGGTACACTGTATAGTAAATCTAGTAAATAGGGGATTAAGTTCAGAAGGTGAACTCATGTTACCTTTGAAGACCAAACTTCTAATTGTCCTCAAGCGTCGAATTACATCATAAACTTCACTTGTAAGTTGCTCCACAAAGCACTCCAAACAATCATCGTTCACCTATAATGTTTCCGGCCAAGATATCGTCTCCTAACACCTCTCCGTTCGCCGCAGCGCTGGAGTCTCGGAGTTTCGGCCAGGGCTCCGGACCGCTGCGGCCGCGGCCGGCGCTGCTTCTGGTGTGCGCTCTAGTGTTCGTGATAGCCGCCCTAAGATCCGGTGAGTCAGCACGACGAGCTTAATTAGTTTTACTTAGCATATTCATAAGTCCATCAGCGCTGCTGGTCGTGTGGCGTGATGGGAAACCGTGGTGGGTACCATGAATCGCCAGCTCCGGTTTTATTGACACTGAAATGTGGAAGTTCCCTGAACAAAAATGCACATCATGCTCTCGCCTGCCAAAAGCGATGAAAGCACAAAGTTCATTAGCCGTTTCGTTGAAAGACAGGAGGTGCAAACATTGAGTCATGCAACTGCCTTAATATGTTCCGCATCGTCTCGGAATCAATATGCTTGCTATCCAAAGGAGTCGGTATCACCTCCACAAACCTGTGTCCCTTTAACAGCAAAAACGTAGTGCTGAGTTTGCACAGCACAAATACAATCAGGAGCCTCATTACCATACCGCTGGTGTGAACCGATACCACACCTTTCCCGCACCCACGCCAGACCATTCCCGCACCCACGCCACACCATTCCCGCACCCACGCCACACCATTCCCGCACCCACACCACACCATTCCCGCACCCACGCCACACCATTCCCGCACCCACGCCACACCATTCCCGCACCCACGCCACACCATTCCCGCACCCACGCCACGCCATTCCCGCACCCACGCCACACCATTCCCGCACCCACGCCACACCATTCCCGCACCCACACCACACCATTCCCGCACCCACGCCACACCATTCCCGCACCCACGCCACACCATTCCCGCACCCACGCCACACCATTCCCGCACCCACGCCACACCATTCCCGCACCCACGCCACACCATTCCCGCACCCACGCCACACCATTCCCGCACCCACGCCACACCATTCCCGCACCCACGCCACACCATTCCCGCACCCACGCCACACCATTCCCGCACCCACGCCAGACCATTCCCGCACCCACGCCAGACCATTCCCGCACCCACACCACACCATTCCCGCACCCACGCCACACCATTCCCGCACCCACGCCACACCATTCCCGCACCCACGCCACACCATTCCCGCACCCACGCCAGACCATTCCCGCACCCACGCCACACCATTCCCGCACCCACGCCACACCATTCCCGCACCCACGCCACGCCATTCCCGCACCCACGCCAGACCATTCCCGCACCCACGCCACACCATTCCCGCACCCACGCCCAGGGGCGCAACCACCTATACGGACAGTACGGAATGTCCGTACCGTTTTTGACGGGCGCCGAAGGCGCCCCCCCCCCCCCCCCGGAACATTTTGTTTTTGCAATCAGCACCGCCAACAGGACAGGCACCAGTGGCGTACAGAGTATACGGTCATTCAGGGCATGACCTGGTCTTTTGGACCCGAGGCGCCCATGCAAAGCTGGCGCCCCTCCGATCAGTGACGGCACCCCTCCGGCCCGTGACGGCGCCCCCTCCGGTCAGTGACGGCGCCCCTCCGGCCAGTGACGGCGCCTCTCTGCTGGCTCTCTGGCTAGGCACAGGATAGGCGCCACTAGAAGCAAATGCCGCCCCATGGAGCAGAATAGGCACCCTACCGGACAATAAGCCCCCACAGGGTAAAACAGGCGCCCTTTAAATTGGAAAAATGTTTATTGTCCATAAGCAACTAATGCCCCCCCCCCCATTGGGAAGAACAGCCGCCCATTAAGCCGGACAATGGGCTTCCTTAGAAGCAAATGCCGCCCACATGGAGGAGAAAAGGCGCCCTACAAGACAATATGCAAATGCCGCCCCACGGTCTCATACACTGGCGGATCCAGGGGTGGGGCAATCAATCCAAGTATGCCCCCCCCCCCCTCCCCGCCGCGCGTTCCCAATTTATCGTAAAATCGTAAAAATTGTCTTTGCAGCAGTCAAAATCCAGCTATCCACAGTAAAAAAACGTAAAATTTCGCGCCGCTTCGCGGCATGACAAGTTTCGCAATGGCTTATACAAATTTGGAAAATTTGGAAATTAATTCCATTAAGTGTCTGTCAGAGGTTCTCTCTCCTTGGCGGTAATTGCTGGCTACAGGGCCCAATCCCCTCATAAAATACTAACTTCCAAGCGGGCTACATGTTTAGCTAGTACGCCGAGTTCCGAAAAAGGCGACGCGAACGCAAGGACGCGGACATCGGCACCCGGAAGCTGCTCCAGCGGTGCCCAACTTGCTGGACCGAAGAGCTAATTGTGGGGACCAGGCCAGGACCATCTCCCCAAGCAAACTCCCACCAGACTCCTCCAGATCCACAGGGACCATTTATGTGCGGAGAAGTCGTCCTGCCTCTTGCCGCTTTCAAACCATTTGCACTGTTACCTGTTGTTTGTTACATTTCGGTACATATGTATACAGTTATTATTATCATATGTACTATTGAGCGCTGACTGCCACCGGTCATCGTGATTTACTATCAGAGACTAATGTAGGTATATTCAAAACTACCTTCATTTCAATATTTTCCGTTATACCGAGATGTGCAACCAGGAAAAGGGCTTGGCTCCTGAGGCTTGGCTCCAATCACGGTCTGGTTCCAATATGAAAATTTCGTTTTCCACGACCTAAAATTAAAATTGTCACGCCGCTTCGCGGTGTCACATCAGTGGACATCATCATAACGAAGCCCTCGTCATCGTCTTCGGTTCGTCGTAACGCTGAATTTAATGAATAACATTTTTACATTCTTATCCTCTACAAGGCCCACCGTCTATATTTCTGGGTTTTATCAGGCAAACACGTAAAAAATCGCGCTGCTTGGCGGCGCTAAATAAAAAGTACTTACTATAATATGAAAATTCACATTAAAAATAGTGCAAAGGCTTAAAGGGAATGTTTCACCTTGGTATTAGCTTTAAACTGAGATAGCCATTATCTATCAGCAGTCTCTAAATTCTGCCTGCCAACAGGAATTGCGCGATCGGGTGGTGAGGTCAGGACATGCGCAACAAGCTCTGCTTAGCGTGGGTCCTGACCTCGGAAATCCATCCATACAAAACATTCGGACTAAATTTATAATAAAAAATATTGGGCCGTTATTGAAATGTCTAAATTACTAAGGTAATTTTTCCCAAAACTTAACCGTTTTTAAGCAGTTTAATTTATCATTTTCGAAATGACTCCAGGCTGGTGCAGCCGCTGATTGGCTGACCGCCACTTTTTCAGCCAGTCACTCTTTTTCAGCCAATCAGCGGTGGTCTATAGCTCAATATGACGTCATCAAACTAAATATTAAAAACTTATTTTTTAGAAGTTAAGTGAAATTTTCGAGAAAACAAAATATCACCATCGTTTTCAGCAGCACATACTTCATATTTTTCACTACAACTGGCGTATATTTGACAACTTCCAGAAAGGTGAAACATTCCCTTTAAATACACGCAGACAAAAATTGGGGTTATTTTTTTCTTTCATTTCAGCCGACCTCCCACTAAAAAAAAATATCGGCGACGCCCCTGCGAGTTGGTATGATATAAACGTTATTATTATTTATATGTGTATATGCTACGGAATATCGCGTTTTTGTGTTTTTTTCTCTCTCTCCGAAAGAACTGAATTTATTAACCCGCGCACTGCAGGGGCTTTGCGCCGAACACGAACTGCAGGGGGGTTGATTTCCGCGCCCCCCCCCCCCCCCTGAGATCTCGAAAACTACGCAACGTAGCGAGAAGCGGAAAAAGGCATTTGATAGCTTCATACATGTTCTATCGAAAGTATTTCAGTGTCTTTTTAAGTCAAGTCAAAATTGAGGTCACCAGAGGTCATCAAAAGTCAAATTTTCCAGTTTTTCCTGTTTTAGGACATCGCTCCAGGAATTCCCATATATCTCAGAAATGATGATAGTTAGAAACAAACGGAAAAAAGCAAACGCCAGCCAGTGAAATTTTTAATCGCTAGCGTGTCCTCAGATTTGATCTCAGGTCAATATTTGAGGCTTCAGAGGTCAAAAAGGGGAAAAATGCAGTTTTTTTGCTAAATCGTTTTTGCTATTAACTTTTTACTTAATACAGATAACGGAAAACTGTTTACGCCATTATGTGTATCTTGTCAAGGCGCTTTAAATGATATATATGGTGACTTTGTTAAGTTAACTTAAAAAATTGACCTAAGGTCAAGGTCAAGTGGTGACCCAAGTAGGGCATGTTGCATATGGAAAGACGTGTCTCGACGAGACAAACACATTGATGTCAGTTTTACTTCTCTATCTTCATTATGTCGAGAGTTATTGACAACAAAGTGATGGTGCCCTCGCATGACCTCAAATGACCCAATAGGGGTCACTGAACAAAACTTACACTTGGATCATCACGAATGTCCTATAATAACATGATCCAGAAGTAATTGGACTAGTACCATGCATATCCTTGAAATAGGAAGCATTTGTATATTTCCCCATTGACTTATTATGGGGAGGTTACGAAATTGACCTGACCTTAGGTCACCGATATCAAAATTCCGAGTTACACGAATTGTAAGTACTGATGACCTCATGACATCCTGTAAGTTTCAACCTGATCGGTGAAAAACGTTGGCTTTGGCACAACTGCAAACATTTTTGGTGGTGGGGTCACTTGACCTGGTCTGGTGATCTGACCTGAGATGACCCGAGCATAATTTTTTCTCAAAGTGTGCGCAATTGATGTCCTAACAGGTCTATCAAAACCCAGCGGCGCTGCGCACCGCTGTTTTTTCGCTATCTTTGAAAAACCTGAGGGGGGGGGGGCGGAAATCAACCCACCCCTGCAGTGCGCGGGTTAAGCTCGAATACCAAAATAAGGTGACCGGCTCAATTCCGCGAAGGGTAAAAAAAATACATTTTTGTTTTCAAATTTTTGCTTTTTCACTTTGTTGCCACAAAAAGACAGCCTCCCTCCCGACCGAGAGAGGCTGGATCCGCAAGTGGTCTCATATTGATTATGGGGATGTTGGCATTATTTTTCAGTACTACAGTCGATTACAGGTACATACATTACAGGTACATATATTACATACACTACATCTAAAAAAAAATATGACACATTTGTGATATTGCGAGTTTTTTTTGGCGATGGCGCCCCCCTTGAACGATGGCGCCCCCAACGCCAATTTGTCCGTACTATTTTTTTTGGACGTGGTTGCGCCCATGCCCACGCCACACCATTCCCGCACCCACGCCACACCATTCCCGCACCCACGCCACACCATTCCCGCACCCATGCCACGCCATTCCCCCACCCACGCCACACCATTCCCGCACCCACGCCACACCATTCCCGCACCCACGCCACACCATTCCTGCACTCACGCCACACCATTCCCGCACCCACGCCACACCATTCCCGCACCCACGCCACACCATTCCCGCACCCACGCCACACCATTCCCGCACCCACGCCACACCATTCCCCCACCCACGCCACACCATTCCCGCACCTCCGCCACACCATTCTCGCACCCACGCCACTCTGGCAGACGCCGACTCTGTTAACGCCGAGTGGCTATGCTCAACAAAGCCCATGTGTGTGTTGGCGACACGCACTAACGCAAAAGCCTGCGTCGTGACATACTGTCACGATAGACTACCGACCAAATGTCTGGATTATGTACGAATGGATGGCCAGTGTGTTTCCGTGTGTTTCTGAGTATGTAGTTTTCTTTTGCTGTGTCATTTCTGTTCCAATGTACACCCTCAATGGGCGTGCAACTCTGAAAAGCCACCCAGTGGTGGATGTGTTGTAAAATATATATATGATATATCTATCTATCTATCTATCTATCTATCTATCTATCTATCTATCTATCTATCTATCTATCTATCTATATATCTATCTATCTATCTATCTATCTATCTATCTATCTATCTATCTATCTATCTATCTATCTATCTATCTATCTATCTATCTATCTATCTATCTATCTATCTATCTATCTATCTATCTATCTATCTATCTATCTATCTATCTATCTATCTATCTATCTATCTATCTATCTATCTATCTATCTATCTATCTATCTATCTATCTATCTATCTATCTATCTATCTATCTATCTATCTATCTATCTATCTATCTATCTATCTATCTATCTATCTATCTATCTATCTATCTATCTATCTATCTATCTATCTATCTATCTATCTATCTATCTATCTATCTATCTATCTATCTATCTATCTATCTATCTATCTATCTATCTATCTATCTATCTATCTATCTATCTATCTATCTATCTATCTATCTATCTATATATCTATCTATCTATCTATCTATATATCTATCTATCTATCTATATATCTATCTATATATATATCTATCTATCTATCTATCTATCTATCTATCTATCTATCTGTTTATCTATCTATCTATCTATCTATCTATCTATATATGATCTATCTATATATATATCTATCTATATATATCTAGATATCTATCTATCTATATATCTATATATCTAGATATCTATATATCTATATATCTATATATCTATATATCTATATATCTATATATCTATATATCTATATATTTATATATCTATATATCTATATATCTATCTATATATATATCTATATATCTATCTGCTGTTGCCTGCAGACGAGGACAACACCTGAGAGGATGAGACTGCTGGGCCGGCTGAGAACTACACCTCAATCGGACTCTCATTCGAACTCCTGCGAGCTGCCGCCGGTCAGTGGTCAGGATCGGTGGCGCTCGCCAGTGTGACTGACGCTCGCGAGTGAAGCGGCGGACCCACATGTGAGGCAGGATACCGTAAGATGCCTCCGACTCCTGTCCGGACTACCTCGCCGCCTCAGACCCGTGTCGGCTGAGGGGCGGCGCACAAGCGGGAGTCCGCGGCAAACCAGAGCAGGCCTCACGGCCGGACAGCCGCGTGCCTGCTGACTTCATGTCGGGACAGCCGCGTGCCTGCTGACTTCATGTCGGGACAGCCGCGTGCCTGCTGACTTCGTGTCCGGACAGCGGCGTGCCTGCTGACTTCATGTCGGGACAGCCGCGAGCCGGCTGCACACACACTATCGGATGGATGAACGGCACCGCGGTGTATGTACTGTGTATTCCTTCAGCTGTGATCTCGTCTCTGTCCTGGTGCGGTACCGCAGCTGCGGTAGTCTCTGTGCATAAGAGACGTGTGGGGAGTGCTCGAGTGCATCGTTTGCAAGCGAGAGGGCAAACAGGACGCTAATTCACTCGTGAATTGCGAGAGATCTGTGCAAAGCACCGGGCACACCGTGTGAAACTGGAGATAAATGTGTGAGGAACCGAAGGAGGAACCGAATGTGAGGCACCGAAGCACACCGTGAAGAACTGTGTGAAGCGATCGCACCACTTAGTGTCGACATCGCACTTATTGCGTGTTACGTGTGGGGTGTATCACAATATTGCACCATGCAATGTGAGAGAAGAGTGCAAAACGTGAGCACACATCGAGTTGTTCACGAGGATCATGCAGCAAAGCCACGATACGAGCGTGTTTTTTTTCTGTGATGGTGCTGAGTACGTCAGCACTTTGTGCAGAGGCGCGTTCAAATCGCACGCGATCGTTTGTTGCAGTTGGTGAGAAGGTTGGTGAGAAGGGGGCGATCAAGTGTTAATGCCGCGTGTTTATTATAGCTGGGAGAGAATCAGCGCTGCGCCAGTCACTGGACTCGCTGTGCCTGTGAGTTATTTTTGTGTGTATGGCGGCATGTTGCTACAGAGAATCTAGTGAGTGCGAAAACGCACGACGGAAATGGCGCCAAACGCCTGGCAGCGTTTGCAAAGTGTGTAAAATATTATCACCTGTTAAGCGAAAAATATGACAGGCCATCTATGCTGCATCAAAATTATTTTGGCTTCATATTCTTCAATTTGTTTAACTTATTTTTGTAGTGCAATAGTGTTCATGGTTGCGTTAATTACTGACATCATGCCTGCTACTCTTTGACTCACCAACAACAGCAGGACCGGTGCTGCTGATTCATGTGCCATCTTTTTTTCGTGTGATGTTCCAAATACAAACAAAGCAATTGCAATTATCATTCAGCGTAAAATATATTGCTAAGCTAATTTCAAACTTGAACTGCAAATTATGGTTGCTAGACGTGTTCAATTAAAGGGACGCCACCTGACGCCACCTGGACGCCGCTGTCCGGACACGAAGTCAGCAGGCACGCGGCTGTCCCGACATGAAGTCAGCAGGCACGCGGCTGATTCACCTTTAACATGGGATTCTGAACTGAGATAGTAGATTTGTAGAGCAGATCGAAAAACGGGTTGTGGTGAAGGAATTACCTCGCTATGCTAAGTAATTTCGACACAGGACTGGTGTTGTGGTAGTAGATCGGGATACGAAACAGCGTCTTCTAAAATGGGCCCTTTTAGAAGACGCTGTTCGGCTGTTTCGTGCCCCGATCGGGGCACGAAACTTAAAACTCTTCGACTGGATATCCATCTATCGTCCACACAAATGCCATATTCATTTTTTTTTCTCGAAATACCCCGTATAGCTACATTTCAAGACAACTTTCAAGGTGACCTATTCCCTTTAATCCTGAAATATGACTGACATATTGGACATATTCCAGGAAAATCAGTGAAGG
>JAXIVJ010016727.1:0-28076 GCA_036785665.1 Chirona hameri | reverse complement strand
AATAAGCAGTTCTTTTAGACACACCATATTATCAGTCTTTTTTGGGGTGTTGCCTTAGATATAAAAGTTATCCCGGCAAATACGGAACATGGCTACAACAGCGAGACAACAGCAGTGTGCTTTCAGTCGATTGGTGACGACGAATACAAAATGATTAGCTTCTGCGAGCTGAAATGTATCATCTAATAAATCCCGGTGCACCCTTCCACAGTCCGTCCCACCACAGTCTGTCCCACCACAGTCCGTCCCACCACAGTCTGTCCACCACAGTCCGTGTCCCCACAGCCCGTCCCACCACAGTCCGTTTCCCCACAGTCTGTCCCACCACAGTCCGTTTCCCCACAGCCCGTCCCACCACAGTCCGTGTCCCCACAGTCCGTGTCCTCACAGTCCGTGTCCTCACAGCCCGTCCCACCACAGTCCGTCCCACCACAGTCCATCTCACCACAGTCCGTGTCCCCACAGTCCGTGTCCCCACGGTGCGCGGCTGGTGGCCGGGGTCATCAGAGCGAGGCCGGTGATGCCGCCTGTGTGCCGGCGCTGATTGGGAGCGCTGTGATCGAGTTCGGAGGGAGCACGCTGCGTCGGCCGCCGACCGCCCGGAGCTCGGTTAGTCCGACGTGACTGGACCTGTCCGGCGTGACTGGACTGGACTGTCAGTCCGACGTGACTGGGACTGTCCGGCGTGACTGGACCTGGACTGTCAGTCCGGCGTGACTGGACTGTCCCGCGTGACTGGACTGGACTGTCAGTCCGGCGTGACTGGACTGTCCGGCGTGACTGGGACTGTCCGGCGTGACTGGGCTGTCCGGCGTGACTGGACTGTCTGGCGTGACTGGACTGTCCGGCGTGACTGGACTGGACTGGTCAGTCCGGCGTGACTGGACTGTCCCCGCGTGACTGGACTGGACTGTCAGTCCGGCGTGACTGGACTGTCCGGCCCGTGACTGGACTGTCCGGCGTGACTGGACTGGACTGTTAGTCCGGCGTGACTGGACTGTCCGGCGTGACTGGACTGTCCGGCGTGACTGGACTATCGGCGTGACTGGACTGGACTGTCAGTCCGGCGTGACTGACTGTCCCGCGTGACTGGACTGGACTGTCAGTCCGGCGTGACTGGACTGTCCGGCGTGACTGGACTGTCGGCACGTGACTGGGCTGTCCGGCGTGACTGGACTGTCTGCGTGACTGGACTGTCCAGGCGTGACTGGACTGGACTGTCAGTCCGGCGTGACTGGACTGTCCCGCGTGACTGGACTGGACTGTCAGTCCGGCGTGACTGGACTGGACTGTCCGGCGTGACTGGACTGTCCGGCGTGACTGGACTGGACTGTTAGTCCGGCGTGACTGACTGTCCGGCGTGACTGGGACTGTCCGGCGTGGACTGGACCTGTCCGGCGTGACTGGACTGGGACTGTCAGTCCGGCGTGACTGGACTGTCCGGCGTGACTGGACTGGACTGTTAGTCCGGCGTGACTGGACCTGTCCCACGTGACTGGACTGGACTGTTAGTCCGGCGTGACTGGACTGTCCGGCGTGACTGGACTGGACCTGTCCGTCGGCGTGACTGGACTGTCCGGCGTGACTGGACTGGACAGTCCGTCCGGCGTGACTGGACTGTCCGGCGTGACTGGACTGGACTGTCAGTCCGGCGTGACTGGACTGTCGGTGTGACTGGACTGTCCGGCGTAACTGGACTGTCCCGCGTGACTGGACTGGACTGTTAGTCCGGCGTGACTGGACTGAGCGAAAGCGTCACTGCCGTCGCCCGCCGCCGCCGTTTGTCACGAACTTGGTCCGGACAGAGCAGCCGGCCAGGGCGGGGCAGGGACCGGGAGAGGGGGAAGGGGAGGGGCGTGCAGCGCCTGACGATCTGCCTGCCTGCAGTCAGTTGGACAGGGCAGCCGGCTGGGGCGGGGCAGGGGGAGAGGGAGGGGAGGGGGAGGGGGAGGGGGCAAGGGGAGGGGGGAGGGGGCCCCCCAGGGCAGGGACGGGGGAGGGGGAGGGGGAAGGGGAGGGGGAGGGGGAAGGGGGAGGGGGAGGGGGAGGGGGAGGGGGAGGGGGCAGGGGCAGGGGCAGGGGCAGGGGCAGGGACCGGGGGGAAGGGGGGGGGGGAGAGAGGCGGAGGGGGAGGGGGAGGGGAGGGACGTGCACCGCCTGACGACCTGCCCCCCCTGCCCCCCCTGTCTGCCTGCCGCCTGCAGTGTGAGGCGGCGACATGACGCGTGGCGCCGTAGCCCGGCAACCAGACGCCGCCAGCCGAGAGGCGGCAGCGGAGGCTGATGGCGGCACGGTTATAATGACAGCAGTTCATTGGAACGTGACGTCTCTCTCACTCCTTTATTGGTCGTTCAGGGAAGACTTCATTATGCAGATGCCGCAGCGGTGTGGCGGGGATTTGACTCCGGTTAGGGGACTTCAGCGTCATGTGTGCGGTGCAGATCACAATGGCACGACACCACTGCCCCCGCCGCCACGCCCCTCAGCACGTCGGCACATATCTAGCTGCATGCCCTTTCCGTAAAGCGTGTGTCCGTAAATGATTAAATGGAAACTGATGTATCCACTTAGTGATAGTGTGTTACTTAACGATGCATTCTTTTCAATGTTTGGCAGATTTGGCCTCAAACTGTTGGTGGTGTGACCGTGCGGAGATAATGAGGAGATGTTCTGAGAGCGTTCTCTGACTCCCCTGAGCGTTTTGTCTGACTCCCTGAGCGTTTTTCGATGTTCTGAGAGCGTTTCTCTGACTCCCTGAGCGTTTGTCTGACTCCCTGAGCGTTTGTCTGACTCCCTGAGCGTTTGTCTGACTCCCTGAGAGTTTTTCTGACTCCCTGAGCGTTTTTCTGACTCCCTGAGCGTTTTTCTGACTCCCTGAGAGTTTGTCTGACTCCCTGAGCGTTTGTCTGACTCCCTGAGCGTTTCTCTGACTCCCTGAGCGTTTGTCTGACTCCCTGAGCGTTTGTCTGACTTCCTGAGCGTTGTTCTGACTCCCTGAGCGTTTGTCTGACTTCCTGAGCGTTTTTCTGACTCCCTGAGCGTTTGTCTGACTTCCTGAGCGTTTTTCTGACTCCCTGAGAGTTTTTCTGACTCCCTGAGCGTTTCTCTGACTCCCTGAGCGTTTCTCTGACTCCCTGAGCGTTTCTCTGACTCCCTGAGCGTTTGTCTGACTTCCTGAGCGTTTGTCTGACTCCCTGAGCATTTGTCTGACTTCCTGAGCGTTTTTCTGACTCCCTGAGCGTTTGTCTGACTCCCTGAGCGTTTTTCTGACTCCCTGAGAGTTTTTCTGACTCCCTGAGCGTTTCTCTGACTCCCTGAGCGTTTCTCTGACTCCCTGAGAGTTTCTCTGACTCCCTGTGCATGTGGAGTGTGGATGCTCCACATTTAAAACACCACTACGGTACAATGTGTATTGAAATCTCGAAATTCGTACGATAAAGAAGTATTTAGTATCTGAAATAATGTATCATCATCTGGTAATCATCCTCAAAGATAAAGACATCTGTATTGATTTGCCGTTCTTTTGTGATATCCACTGGAGGGCAACATAAACCCCTAGCCCACTATTAGAAATCCAGTCTCCATGAACTTGCTGTCCTCCTTCCTTGCTGTCAATTCAATATTGGTATTAATCTTTGTATTTTGTTACAATGTGATTGCTTGTTGAATGTCCATAGAAACCATTATGATTTGGATCCACCTTTTAACTGACAACCCCACCTTGGGAAAGACATTAATGTATTGTATTATGCACATGAAGGTGGAAACCGTATGAGCGTCAACAGTGGGGAGCAGTCACTGGCGGATCCAGGGGGAGGCGGCAGGGGCAAAAGTCCCCCCATCCCAAGCTCGACAGAGAAGGCAATATAAATTAGCCCCCCAAGCAAACAAACAAACAAACAAAAAACAAAAAACAAAAATAATCTGCTGAAATTGGCGATGAAAAATGGGTACTGTCTGCGAAAAAAAATAACTTCTTGCGAAAGAAATATTGTTTTTTTCCTCGTTCGTGTTTCCTCTATTTGGTAGCGCATTTTGGTAGCAGTAGGGATAGGGAAAGTGGCGCGTCTGACGCTATTTTGGAGTGATTCACAACCAACGTAAGTTATAATTTTTCACACAGCCTTTGGTCTTCTGCTGCCTGCTCGGTGGCAGAGGAGCGCGTGAGTGAATTTCCTTGTATCACTGGCGGATTCAGGGGGCGGCAGGGGCAATCGCCCCCCCCCCATTCCAAGCTCGACAGGGGCGGCAATATAAATTAGCCCCCCCCCCCCCAAAAAAAACATCCGCTTAAACTGACAATGGAAAATGGGTACTGCCTGCGAAAAAAAAACTTATTGCGAAATAAATAAATATGTTTTTGCCTCGTTCGTGTTTCCTCTATTTGGTAGCATTTTGGTAGCAGTAGGGATAGGGAAAGTGGCGCGTTTGACGCTATTTTTAAGTGATTCACAACCAACGTAAGCTATAATTTTACACGCAGCGTTGCAGCCCTTGGTCTCCTGCTGCCTGCTGGGTGGCAGAGGAGCGCGTGAGTGAATTTCCTTGCATAGGTACCTATGTTGTGTGGAATATGTCTACTAGTATTAACCCTCGCCCTACGGGAGCGTTTTTCACCTTCGCCCCACGGGGGGCCTGACAGTCCCCCCCCCCTGTTAACTTCCAAACCAAGCAACTTAGAGCAATGCGGTAAGAACCAGCATGTTGTTTGTCATGAGAGAAATCTAACAGTATGCGATTTTGAGGTTTCAGGTCAACGGGTGACCTTCCAGGTCAAGTGAATGACCTCGGATTTAGCACGTTCAGAACAGCGATTTTGCTCTTCAGAAAACCTCAAAATTAGAACTTTATAAATGTAAATAAAAAGGCATGTTCCTACACCAGTTTTGGCTCCGAAATACAAAAAAAAAGGTAATTATTTGTTCGTATCTTGTCCAAAAATGTAAAAAAAGTTATTAAAAAAATGACGTCATCAGTTTCTTACACTTACGAAGCCATCAATCAGTCAAAAATGAAGATATTGCTTTGAAATTTGGTATGAGTATTGCCCATACTCAGTTATCTTATATATATTCAGGTTTTCCTAATATCTTTGAAAAATTTATTTTGAGGGAATTTTTCCAAAAAAAACTTTTATTTTTATTTTAGGGGTCAAAAACCCAAAATTTTGCAAATCCATGATTGCCATTTTAAAGAAATTGCCAATTTGCATCTTTGGTAAATTGTGTTTGAAATGTGCTTTAAAACTCTGTTTTCTACGATTTTTCAAATATTTTTCATTTTTTTACCAACATAACGTCATCAAAACATTATTATCTCCCAAACTACTTAACCAATTTCAATTACATTTTTACAGCCTACGTATAATTGTTGTAAACTCAGCTACCACAAATTCAGCACGATGCACCTCATTTGTCAAAAGTTATTCTAGAAAAGCCTGTCAGCCCCCCCCCCCCCCCCGTAGGGCGAGGGTTAAGTAGGGTAATAAGGCCCAGTAAAAAATCCCAATGTTCTTCTTTTTGTAGCTGGGGTAAAAACAAGTGCCCTTTTCCACGGGCCCGGTCGCCCCGGTGCACAATAGTGGCGTACTGGTTGCCGCTGGGCGGTGGCCAGCGGCAGCCAGTACAAGTGCAAAGTTTTGTAGCAAAAAACAAGTGCAAAATTACACCGTCATGTCACCGATTTTGACCAAAATTGGTATATGGGGTAACCTGGGGCGCTAAAGCTAAAGTGAGCTGTGAACGTTGTAATGAAATGCAAGCAATGGTTCCGGAGATATTGCCTCGGGCATTTTAATCAGGTCACGTTGCAGGTCAATCTTCGTCAGCCCATATGGCGGGGCATTTATGAAGCAATATATATTTATTATGTGTCACTAGAATGTCAATGGTCACCTGAGGTCATGATGTTTTATAACATGATGTTGATTTTTTTCATTTTCGAAAATTTCCCAATTTTGTAGGTACGTTTTCGAAATTGTATAACTTTTTTGAATACCTTTTCTCAAACGTGTTTCTAATTTTACGCTATGCTATTATTACGTGTAAGGATGTGTCAATTAAATGCACAAATCAAATTGAGGGATATTTGCCTCCAAATATCTCAAATTTTGTAATTTTACATGCTATTTTATATAAAAAATATGCTATTCGCTAATAACTTTTGACTGAATGCAACTAGAATGGTACGGTAAACGTCATTTTGCCGTTCTCATCAAGACGAGTGTAATGCTCTGCAGTATGACCTCTTCCTGACATTTGACAACCTTGACCTTAAATTTCAAAGTGAGTATTTTTGTGTGAAATTTTGAACCTTTGTTGGATACCCAAGCCAAATGTATTTCCTATTTTTGACTTTGTTATTGTTAAGTGTTAAGAAGTGTCGTTCAAACAGGAAAAAAAATGGATGGTTATTTGGTTTCAAATATGCTATTTTTTTCCTTTTATGTTCTTTTGGTGAAATATATTATTCCCCAATAACTTTTGACTGAATAAAGATAAAACGGTAAATGGGCACCGTTTTGTTATGTTCGTCAAGACGCGTTGAATGATATGCAGTATGACCTCTTTCTAACATTTGGTGACCTTCACCTAAGGTCAATATCAAGGTTCAAGCTTAGGTTTCCAATTGTGGCCTATGTAGCGATGCTATATATCTTAAAAATTGTCTTGTTGCGAGGAATTCGATTGTGCTTAAATAACGTCTGATCGCCAATGTCAACTTTTTAATTATTTTAATTTGAATGTCGAATAGTAACTTCATAACTTCCTTCTCGGTGTAAAGCAAGCCCGAAAATGTCTCAGTTTGCTTTATAATCATCAATGATCGCGCAATTATTTTAATACCAATGAGTTCCTATCTTCAAGACAAGTTCAAAAATATATAACACGCCGTGTAGGTCAAATTTGGAAAGGTTACCTTGCGCCGTGACCTTGACCTTAGGTCAAGGTCATCAAATGTAAAAAGAGATCATGTGGCACATAATTAAACGCGTCTTGTTGATAACAACAAAATGACGTTTACCGTGCCCTTCTAGCTTTGTTCAGTCAAAAGTTATTAGCGAATAACTTATTTTTATATAAAGTAGCATGTAAAATGACAAAATGTTTGATATTTGGAGGCAAATATCCATCAATATTATGTTTGCACTTACCTGACACGTCCTTCAGTTGCGTGACAAGCTCCTTACACGTAAGAATAGCATAGCGAAAAATTTAACCCAAGTCCGCAAAAGAAAAACAAATGGGGGTACCCTTTAGGTCATATGGAGGCTCCTGGGGCCCAGAAGCCCCCAGTGAAATTAGCCCCCCCCCCCCCCCCTCCCCATATTGGGAGGCTGGATCCGCCAGCTCGTGGTTTTCCGTCGCTCCAGAGGCCACCGGTGGGGCCGGGCCGCTGCAGCCGGTAAAAGTCCGTGCTTCATTTGTGTGACAAGCTCCAGGTCAGTTAAACTGCATCGTGGCCGCTGAGAAACAGGAAGCTGTTGAGTACTTCAATTACATCGATCTTCATACTAGTTCAAGTCGTGCGTGTTTAATGATTCGGTGCACTGTTGTTCGGTTAGGTCACGTTTCCTGATGACTGGTATAACCATAACAGTTTTGTGTTAATACGGACACATGACTGTGGACCAGATTTGCGCTAATATTAACCCGCGCACTGCAGGATGCAGGTTGATTTCCACCCCCCTTCAGGTTTTTCGCAGATAGCGAAAACACGGCGGCGCGCAGCGCCGCCGAGTTTTGACACACCTGTTAGGACAACAATTGCGCACACTTTGAAGAAAAAATATCATCGGGTCATCTCAGGTCAGGTCACCAGACCAGGTCAAGTGACCCCACCTCCAACAATATTTGAAATTGTGCCAAAGCCAGAGTTTCTCACAGATCAGTTTGAAACTTACAGGATATCATAAGGACATAATTACTGACAGTTCGTTTATCTCGGAATTTTGTTATCGGTGACCTAAGGTCAGGTCAATTTCGTATCCTCCCATAATAAGTCAATGGGGAAATATACAAATGCTTCCTATTTCAATTATATGCATGGTATTAGTCCAATTACTTCTAGATCATGTTACTATAGGATATTATTGATGATCCTAGTGTAAATTTTGTTCAGTGACCCCTATGGGGTCATTTGAGGTCATCCGAGGTCACCATCACTTGTGTGTCAATAACTCCCGACATAATGAAGATAAATAAGTAAAACAGACAGCAATGTGTTTGTCTCGTCGAGACACGTCTTTCCATATGCAACATGTCCTATTTAGGTAACCACTTGACCTTGACCTTAGGTCATTTTTTTTAAGTTGACTTAACAAGATTGCTATGCATATCATTCAAAGCACCTTGATGAGATAAACATAATGGCGTAAACTGTTTTACGTTATCTGTATTAAAGAAAAAGTTATTAGCGAAAAACTATTTTGAAGAAGAAAAAAAACAGAATTTTTCTTTCTTTGACCTCTGGAGCCTCAAATATTGACATGAGATCAAGTTTAAAGGCCCCAGATCGATTGAACATTTCACTTGCTGGCGTTTGCTTTTTTCAGTTTGTTTCTAACTAGCATAGTTTCCGAGATATATGGGAATGTCTGGAGCGAATTCCTAAAACAGGAATAAAAAACTGGAAAATTTGACCTTTGATGACCTCTGGTGACTTCAATTTAGGCCTGACCTAAAAAAAAAATACTTAATTACTTTCGATAGAACTTGTATCCAGCTATCAAATGCCGTTTTCCGCTTGTCGCTACGTAGCGTAGTTTTCGAGATCTCACGGGGGCGGAAATCAACCCCCTGCAGTTCGTGTTCGGTGCAAACCCCTGCAGTGCGCAGGTTAACTTGCAATGTTGCATGAAATACAAATACTATGAGTAGCTGAGTCTCATTAAGTAAAATTAACTAGACACATATTTCCGCAAACAATACGACAATAAATCTAGCAGAATCCAGCCAGAGAGCTGACTCCCCTCTCTTTGGGACGTGTCTGTCAAAACCCTCTGAAGTTCGTTCTTCGTCCACCAGTGTGCTGAAAAGTGCCAGCTTCCTATCATCATAGTTTTTTTTTTCTCTCGTTGAAACGATGTTTCTGAAAAACCACCAGGAAATGGAACGATTTCTCAGCGAATTTCTATGGTACGCTGAATGACATGCTATCGGGCGTTTTTTTACGGCGTCCGCCGGAGACGAGCTATTGCCCGACCTCAGAGCTAACGCAGTCGGTCCGGCGCAGCGGCAAATTGCATTTATCAGAGGATTTGGAGGCGGGCGCCGGTCTCCCACAGCGCACCGGAGTTGGTGGGGTGCAGCCCTCGCCACTCGGGGGCTTTCGGCGGTGCGAGGTGGCCGTCACCCAGTACAGCAGCGGGTCTCCAGACCGGGCTCTCCCCCGCCCCTAGCGGGTGGTCCGTCACCCAGTCCAGCAGCAGTCCAGACCGGACTCCACCCCTAGCGGGCGGGCTATCCTCCACCCCTGGCGGGTGGTCCGTTACTCTCAGTCTGTAGAAGTCCTCGTCTGGACTCCCCCCCCCCCCCCCCTCCCAGCCTCTGCAGACGGCCGGGCCAGTGGGACCGGACCGCACGACAAATGGTTGGCCCTGAATAGTAGGTCTCCGTGGTGGAAAGCGGAGAGCAGACCGGAAACAAACAGATCGAGAGAGATTAAATGGCCATAGGGATGAGGGTACTGAATATCGCAGGATTGGCAGGATTCGCTGAGGGCTTCAGCAGTTTTGAAGATTGTAGGTCTTTTAGGATTTGCGTAAGCTTTGTAGTTAAAAATGAGAAAAAAGTTTATGAAGGGTCTCAAGTTCGCAAAATTATTGGCATCTACTACCCTACGATGTGGCATGGTAATTAACCATAAATATTTTTCGGTACCTTTGCTTAGGTAATTTGTATACTTCATTTTGTATTGTATGTTTGCTATAACTACGTTTGTCGACGGCGTTTCTAGGAGACCGTTTCTGAGCAGAAACGAGGGCAACGCGCGTAGCATTGCCGGTCATAGTCATCGCCACGGGCAGGATGTGGCTGGTTTGCTTTCTTGTCTCTTACAATAACTTGACCTGCGAAATTTTTATTTTATATGAGACGTGGCCAATGGTGTCGATTTCGTCAAAGAACAATGGTTTTGCCAGATGAACAGTACTCACAGATTGAAATAAACAAAAATTGAAAATGTGCCAACCGAGCAACGTTAAAATATATCATGGTAATAACAGAGCTCATAGGAACAAGAAGCGGTGCCTTTACTCCAATATAACCAAAGGCGTTACACATGATTTATTAACAAATACACGGCAGTAGATCATCCATCATTGGCATTGCAGCAGCGGGAAATCGATGTGATGGTGGCTGCTGCAGCAATGCAACGTCGGGTCGATTAATGAGGCATTGTTGCAGAATGATTAGTACTTGGTTGGTAGAACAGTCCAGCAGGTTGAAAGTGGATCTGTTATTGAGTCATTTTGAAGCAGGATACATTTTTTTCAGCTTTTGTGATGGCATATTACTCTCAAGATATAAATGTTTGTCAAATACTGGACCATTGGAGCATCCAACAAATGGGTTAGCATGTAGGCCACTGGAATATGGTAAGTGTTGCCCGTTGACTGGGTCACTGTGGCGGGTCAGAAGTGGGTTAGTGTCGGTAATTTACGCGTGTGTGTCGGACGGTGGCCCCGAAACACCTGGCCACACTTCACGGTGGAGGCCATTTATCATGGCAGCGTTCGCATGTAGTTAGTGAGGCTGATCCCCCCCCCCCGCCCCGACACTGCCGGTGGCAGAGGGGCTGAACGACGGCACTGTGTCGACCCGATCAATATGTCTGTTGACAATTGGACAAACGGCATACCGTCACACGCCGGCGCCTGCCCGCCCCCTCTCCTCCCCTCCCCTCCTCCCCTCCCTGCCCGCCCCTCCCCTCCCCCTCCCCTACACAGCCCCGCCCCGCCCCGTCAAATGCCAACACACACGACACACACACGCTCAACAGACAAAAATGACTGAATGTCATAGTATGTCCCTAAAAATTGGTCAATTAACTGTACAGGCCCGAGTGTTTGCTTAGCATGACTAATAAGCAGATTAAAGGGACACTGCCACTTTCGGATGATATCGCAAAAACCGGCTTAAACAAGCCCTAAGGACCACTTATGATTTTGAGTCGCCATCAAAGGCTTGCCCAAGTAGCGCAAATAACAAAAAAATCATCTTTTATCAGAATAAAAAACTGTTTACGATTTCTACTCACCACTACTTATATGGATTATGGAAGCGTTTGTTCCAGTTAACTGCATCTGACCAACCGTCAGCTGACGCTATTGCAATTGGATGAGGCGGCAATGCACTTATACATTGTGGTTCCTGTTAACTGCACTGACATCCATATAATACCTAGACAGCCATCTTGCGCCGTCCGGCCGTTCCCACACTGTGTGGTGGCGCCACCACTAATTCACCAGCCCTGGGGGGGGGGAAACATCGCGGCGCGCCGTGGGGACCAATGTATAAATGGCAAATTTGAGCGGCGCCCTGACTGGGCTACGCTTGGAAAAAGTTGTGCAAAGTAGCATCATATTATTCGCTGGAGATTTTAGATTGAGCCAAAACGAATTATAAGGTTCTACCTGGTCATGGAATTTCTGGAGAGCAGCTGAAATGATCGGTTACCATGGCCTTATTTGGGATGTAGCAACCACGTTATACCGTTCACTTTCCGTTGCAAATGCGATCTAAGCTTAGTATATGAAGTATATGAAGCTTATATCGCATTTGCAACGGAAAGTGAACGGTATAGCGTGGTTTTTACACCCCAAATAAGGTCATGGTAACCATCATGCCAGCTGCTCTCCAGAAATTCCATGACCAGGTGGAACCTTATAATTCGTTTGGGCTCAATCTAGAATCTCCAACGAATAATAAGCTGCTACTTTGCACCACTTTTTCCAAGAGTAGCCCAGTCAGGGCGCCGTTCAGATTTGCCATTTATATATTGGTCCCTCTGGCGCCCGCGATGTTTTGCCCCCAGGACGGCTGACGCCACCACACAGTGTGGGAACGGGCCGTCCGGCGTATGCGGCGCGCGAGTTGGCTGTCTAGATATTATATTAATGTCAGTGGTTAACTGCATGAAACGAATCTGGCGCATCTAGCGCACTTGAGTTGTTGCCATGGAAACGTGTGAAATAAACGCACCGACTCTTTGCTGTTCGGTATCTCCGGAATCGGAGGACCGGGCGAAAAACAGACATAAACAATGGAAGCAATCTGATACCAAAAACCTCGGTCGGAAAAACTTCATAAATGGTGGTAAATCAAAATCTCTTCGGAAAAATCAAAATCCCTTCGAAATTAATATTAATCCCTTCGGAATTAATATTTTATTTATGCCAATTATTGGGCTGAAATCAGTCATAATAAGACATGAAATGTTTTCTGACATTACAAATTTCGACAGAAGGCTTAACCCTATTTGTAACTGGGGGCGGACCCCCCCCCCCCCCATCATGTTTTCCCAGATATCTCCTGAACAGCTAGAACCAGACCCATGAAATTGTGAGACTTTTCCTAGAATTGAATTCCACATATGGTGTCAAAATTTGCGTTCTTAACCTGAACAGAGGCGGTTCCAGGGCACGTTTTTGGGAGGGTTCTGCGGCGACATTTGGCGATAATACGGAAATGCGATCTTCACGATTTCTTCCTAACTGCCTCAAGTATGAAGGAGTTACAGGAGTTGAAGGAGTGAGCGGACTCGTCAAGGTCATTGTCTGGAAGAAAACCGATCTTTCAACGATGATATTGGGCGACTGGGCGCGAATTTCGAAAAAAACGGACTTCAGCGTGTTAATCAGATGCGATTGCTCTTTAACATATCAAATTTTACATTAAAGTGGCAGTGTCCCTTTGAAAGCAAACAACAAGGAACTCGCTATGACTTTTGTCCTCGTTTGATTGTTTTAGATGAACACATACGGACGTGACGTAGGTTGTGTAATACAAGCCGCTCTGTTTGCACCGCCTAAGATAGCGGCAGTCAACTTCTTGTCCAAAGCGGTAATTACACGAGATTACAAACTCAACTTCTAATTTTGTATCATAATACCTACTTATCTGCGATCGATAGTGATGACGTCAGTGTTATGCGAGCGCTGAGACCAAACAGTCGTTTTAAGTCACCATTTGAGCTGGCAAAATGTGCTCTAAATGCCTGTGATTTACACTGATTGCCGTCTTCTGATAGCAATCACGACACCAAGGCTTCCGCTGCCGCCATCGCCGGCTGAACACATGACCACTAACAGCGCTGCACGTGTACTGCAGGCGCCGGCTGATCACATGACCATCGGTGGTGCCACGTGACCGAGGAGGACCGATCCGCCTTGTTTCCCGGCGGCGAGTCTGGAGCTGACGAGAGCGGCCCCGCTGTGACGTCACACGGCCGTCTGATGAGCCGACCCATATCAGGACGGCGTGATCACGTGATCAGCCAGTCACGGCCACTCGGCCCGACCCAGCGCGTGCTGTCAGTGGTGTCCCCACGGTCCCAGGACCAGCGTCACCCTGTCCCACGGTCCCAGGATCAGCGTCACCCTGTCCCACGGTCCCAGTACCAGCGTCACTCTGTCCCACGGTCCCAGGACCAGCGTCACCCTGTCACACGGTCCCAGGACCAGCGTCACTCTGTCCCACGGTCCCAGGACCAGCGTCACCCTGTCCTCACGGTCCCAGGACCAGCGTCACTCTGTCCCACGGTCCCAGGACCAGCGTCACTCTGTCCCACGGTCCTAGGACCAGCGTCACTCTGTCCCACGGTCCCAGGACCAGCGTCACCCTGTCCCACGGTCCCAGGACCAGCGTCACTCTGTCACACGGTCCCAGGACCAGCGTCACCCTGTCCTCACGGTCCCAGGACCAGCGTCACCCTGTCCTCACGGTCCCAGGACCAGCGTCACTCTGTCCCCACGGTCCCAGGACCATCGTCGTGATGTTGCCAACTCTCCTCCATCGACACCGGTCCAAAGATGGCCAAATCAGCCGCCTGGTGGCCAGCACACACCATCGGCCCAACTATAAACAAGTCCAAGGTCAATTTGTGTCAACTTTTGTTGACTTCGTTACCAGCTATGTTGCTTACGTGATCATACTAGATCATTCGATGCCGTTTTTATAGCAGGATATCGCAAAAGTTTGTCATATAGAATAGATTGACTTCCGTTACCCAAGTCTTGTGTTGCTTCGACCTGGAAAACAATCTTCAAACAAGTTACCCGAATTTAAACAAAAAAAGTGGTCTGGTTTCTTTCCTCCCACATGAACGTTAGTTAGCTCAAAGTAAGATCAATACATCTAAAACAATAACAGAATTGATTCGCTGAATCCATATCATATACTTTTAAATTATATTCAATATGCAATAAGCATCATGGTTTATTCGGGTGATTAAGTGGGAACAAAATGAAATGTGTGGTGCGCATAAATATTTAGCCCACCCACAAACACTACATGAAGACAACAGTAAGAAGTTGCCATCCACGTCTACCCGATAAGTTTAAGTTCTGGTTCAGGAAACAGTTACACATGAATGTCACCAGAGGAAGGTTGGTTGATTTTAGGAGATAGCATGGATTCGTTGACCCGTTGACCCGTTAACCTATTGCCGTATTGTGTGTGATACCTTGATCTGCTAACTGTTGATCCGGTAACCCAGTGAGCCGTTGACCCGTTAACCTGTTGATATTTGTTATGGAGACACTCTGACGCGGCTTAACCCTCGCTAGTGCAGCGTCCGATACCTACGTGACCGTGCAGGGGGGGGGGGGGGTACGACCCCTGACGTTTACGACTCCCTAATTGAGCTAGAGCTTCGATTAAAAAAACGAGCGTGTTGCTTATGGCGAGAGGAAGCCGTTGATACTCAATTTGAAGGTCCTGGGTCATTCGGTCACTTCTGAGGTCATGTCAATGACACGGATGTCATCAAAATCGTGAATGTGAATGTTCAAAAGTAAGGTACTGAAAGTGTCATCGCAATCGACTGATAACTATGCGAGTTATTCCCGAAAACCGAGGGGGTCGCATTCACCTCCCCTGCCCCCCCCCCCCCCCCCCCCCCTGCACTGGCGAGGGTTAATACTGATACTTGGCTTTGTGCCGTTACTGAGACCAGACCTGACATGGGATTGACACCAAATTTGTCCACATGATGCCAATGTATTAATTTAAGGGTGTCTAAAGTTTCAATTCGCTGTTGCGACACGTTTTTGTGATATCGCCGATCCATTATTTTTGGCCGTTATTAGAATGTAGAAAATACTAAGGTCATTTTCCCAAAAACTTTAAACCGTTACTAAGCAATTTAATTATTAATTTTGCCAAATGCGGTCCAGGCTACTCCCGCCGCTGATTGGCTGACAGCCACTTCAAGATTGTTGGTCCTGGAAGTCTGACGACCTGTATTTCTCGAACCTTGGCGAGTACGATGTAAACAACGGCCAACGCGATAGGTCGACAAGTTGAAGTTTTCACCTTGTTTGAAGTCTCAGTTATGGATTGATTGTTTTTAAAATAGATATTGAGCTATCGCAATGCTCGCACTCGTCATTCTGTTCTGTGGCGGAGAAGACACAGTTCCACAATGTTTGTATTTATGTCGCCAGAATTGTCTGGAAACGATTGTGCATATATTGGGAGCTAAAGTTTTTCTCTATAGGTCTCTATAAGTCAATAATGACGTTATCATCCCAAATTTAAAAACTTGATTTATAGAAAGTTATGTGACTTTTCAAGCTAAAAAAAATCAACATCGTTTTCAGAAGCACTTACTTCATATTTTCGACTACAACCAGCGTATATTTGACAATTTTCAGAAAGCTAAAATATTCCCCTTTAAGAAAGAGGTACCCTGGGTTACGCGTATAGTTTATCTTCTTCATTTAAGTGTAGGCAATCAGTCTGTTACATGTTGTTGGATGAACTGTCGCGTGGCCAGTACTGCGCTCCAGTAGCAAACCCGGTAAACGCCATCTTCAAGTGAATTGTTGTGTTGCGCGACTACGAGCATTAGCGCCACACGAGTTTCCGCCGTACACCCAGGCTACAGGTCAGAGAATGGCCCGCTCCCCGCGTCCCCCCACCACGCGATGCTGCGACCGATCCCAAGCCACTACGCGGCAACTCTCAACCGGCGAACAGGCTCCACCCACGCCGAGCCGAGCCGTGGGGGGGTAGGGAGAGGCAGCCTCCTGGGTCGGCAGGGGGTTGGAGACAATTTTATGAATTCATGTATAAGTATGTGCCCCTTACAATGCAATATTTCCCGTTAGTTTGCTATGAATATTCCAAATTCCTGAGCAAATCTGGCAATTTTGGGTTGTTTTTAGTTCCTTCTACAAAACATGATGAAACGTCAAAAAAGAGGCTAAAAAGTATACTAGATATTCAGCTTTGATTAAATAAAATACCGCCAAATGGCAGTTAGTTAGGGCAAATTGAAGATATTAATGACAAATAAATATAATGATTAAATTCGCTTGCTTTAAACCATAAGGGGGTTTCATCAGTGTATAGCATTGGCGCCATTTACCGATTGGCCTGCTGCCAAACTGGTCTCTGCTGTGGCCATTGCGGGCCGCCGACGTGCGACTGTCCGGCGCCGGTTAATGGTGCAACTCGGCGTCCTGAGCCGCGACCATCAGAGTGAACGTGAGGGAGCGTCACTGCCCACTCGGCGGGCCCCGGCCGCGCCGTGTCCCGCCGCAGTATGTTCCGCACGCCGGACAGGTTTCTCCAGTTTGGCCAACGCCGCTGACCAAGTTTTGAGCGCCTCCTTTATCTTATAGCTGGCGAAGAGATCTGAGCGCGGCAACTTATGCTGTAAAGGCAGCTCCAGGGGCGACCTGGGTAGCTGGACTGGACGGGGCAGAGAGAGAGAGAGAGAGAGAGAGAGAGAGAGAGAGAGAGAGAGGAGAGAGAGGAGAGAGATGAGAGAGAGATGAGAGAGAGAGGAGAGAGAGAGAGAGAGAGAGAGAGGGAGAGAGAGAGAGAGAGAGAGAGAGAGATGAGAGAGAGAGAGAGAGAGAGAGAGAGAGAGAGAGAGAGAGAGAGAAGAGGGAGAGAGAGGAGAGAGAGGAGAGAGAGAAGAGAGAGAGAGAGAGAGAGAGAGAGCGAGAGCGAGAGAGAGAGACGAGAGCGAGAGCGAGAGCGAGAGCGAGAGCGAGAGCGAGGCGAGTAGCGAGAGCCGAGAGCGAGAGCGAGAGCGAGAGCGAGAGCGACGAGCGCGAGAGCGAGAGCCGAGAGCGAGAGCGAGAGCGACGAGCGAGAGCGAGAGCGAGAGCGAGAGAGAGCGAGAGCGAGAGCGAGAGCGAGAGCGAGAGCGAGAGCGAGAGCGAGAGCGAGAGCGAGGAGCGAGTGCGTGAGCGAGAGACGAGAGGCGAGAGCGGGCGAGAGCGAGAGCGAGAGCGAGAGCGAGCGAGAGCGAGAGCGGAGGGAGAGCGGAGAGCGGAGCGAGTGAGGCGAGAGCGAGAGCGAGAGCGAGAGCGAGAGCGAGAGCGAGAGCGAGAGCGAGAGCGAGAGCGAGAGCGCGAGCGAGAGCTGAGAGCGAGAGCGATGAGCGAGAGGTGAGCGAGAGCTGAGAGCGACGAGCGAGAGCGAGAGCGAGAGCGAGAGCGAGAGCGGTGAGACGCGAGAGCGAGAGCGGATGAGGAGAGCGAGAGAGAGCGAGTGCGAGGAGCGGAGAGCGAGGAGCGAGAGCGAGAGCGGAGAGCGAGGAGGCGAGAGAGAGAGCGAAGAGCGAGAGCGAGAGCGACGAGCGAGAGCGATGAGCGAGAGCGAGAGCGAGAGCGAGAGGAGAGCGAGAGCGGAGAGTGCGAGAGCGAGAGCGAGAGCGAGAGCGAGAGCGAGAGCGAGAGAGAGCGAAGGAGCGAGGAGCGAGAGCGAGAGTGAGGGCGAGGGCGAGAGCGAGAGAGTGCGAGGCGAGAGCGAGAGCGAGAGCGGATGAGCGAGAAGCGAGAGCGAGAGCGAGGAGCGAGAGCGAGAGCGAGAGCGAGAGCGAGAGCGAGAGCGAGGAGCGAGAGCGAGAGCGAGTGCGAGAGCGAGTTGAGGAGAGAGCGAGAGCGGAGAGAGAGAGAGAGAGAGAGACGAGAGGAGAGAGAGCAAGAGAGAGAGAGAGAGAGGAGAGACGAGAGAGAGAAAGAGAGAGAAGAGAGAGAGAGAGAGCGCGAGAGAGAGAGAGAGAGAGAGACGAGAGAGAGAGACGAGAGAGAGAGAGAGAGAGACAAAATCACATTCGCGGAAGCAGTTTTCCAGTTGGCAGTCAAACGGTAGCAGGGTCGTGATTTCCGCCCATCGATATCGGTTCCATCAGCCCTCCTCAGAGTGTCGTCCACACCCCTCCGTCTTGCAGTCCCACGGTCCACACCTCGCCATCCCGGTTGACCAATGCCTCCAGTTACAGTCGGCGCCGCCTTCGAGGAGTCCGGATCTCTCAGTGGCGGCGTATGCTGTACTCGATCGGCCTCGCGGCGGTCAGCGGACTTTTGGCGCGTACCCATCAGTGCGCAAATCAAATATCTCAGTAACCAACCACAGAGCGCGATTGACCGTCGGCCTGGTGCTGATATTCCATTGATTGCATAGTCGAGACCGCACCACGCCCGACGAGTGGCGCTCTTTCTGTTGTGCAACTTGACAGGAGTGCGGTTTTCCACTCGATTCTGCCCCGCTTTGTTCCACTCGATTCTGTCCTGTTCTGTTCCAATCTGCTCTGTTCCCTGTTCTGTCCACTCGACTCTGTCCTGTTATGTTCCAATCTGCTCTGTCCCTGTTCT
Source organism: Chirona hameri (assembly GCA_036785665.1). Lineage (NCBI taxonomy): Eukaryota > Metazoa > Arthropoda > Thecostraca > Balanomorpha > Balanidae > Chirona > Chirona hameri. Next base: position 9,241 of record JAXIVJ010016727.1, on the reverse strand, counting down.
GTTCCACTCGACTCCTGTGTCCTGTTCTGCTCCCACGTCGTCTCTGTTCCACTCGTCTCTGTTCCACTCGTCTCTGTTCCACTCGGCTCTGTTCCACTCGACTCTGTCCTGTTGTTCCACTCGACTCTGTCCTGATCTGTTCCACTCGACTCTGTTCTGTTATGTTCCACTTGCTCTGTCCTGTTCTGTTCCACTCGACTCTGTCCTGTTCTGTTCCACTCGACTCTGTTCCACTCGACTCTGTTCCACTCGATTATGTCCTGTTTCTGTTCCACTCGGCTCTGTTCCACCTCGTCTCTGTTCCCACTCGGCTCTGTTCCCACTCGTCTCTGTTCCCACTCGACTCTGTCCTTTTCTGTTCCAACTCAGCTCTGTCCTGTTCTATTCCACTCGGCTCTGTCCTGTTCTTGTTCCATTCGACTCTGTTATGTTCTGTCCCACTCTGCTCTCTCTTTTCTGTTCCACTCGGCTCTGTCCTTTTCTGTTCCACTCGGCTCTGTCATGTTATGTTCCACTTGGTTCTGTCCTTTTCTGTTCCACTAGGCTCTGTCTTGTTCTGTTCCACTCGACTCTGTCCTGTTCTGTTCCACTCGACTTTGTCCTGTTCTGTTCCACTCGGCTCTGTCCTTTTCTGTTCCACTAGGCTCTGCCCCTGTTCTGTTCAACTCGGCTCTGTCCTGTTCTGTTCCACTCGGTTCTGTCCTGTTCTGTTCCATTCGACTCTGTTCTGTTCTGTTCCACTCGACTCTGTTCTGTTCTGTTCCACTCGGCTCTCTCCTGTTCTGTTCCACTCGACTCTGTTCTGTTCTGTTCCACTCTGCTCTCTCCTGTTCTGTTCCACTAGGCTCTGTCCTGTTCTGTTCCACTCGACTTCTGTTCTGTTTCTGTTCCACTCGATTCTGTTCTGTTCTGTTCCACTAGGCTCTGACATGTTTTGCCTCACTTGGGTCTGACATGTTCTGCCCCACTTGGATATATCCCTGTCTCTATCCCAGCTCTGCCTCCGTACCGTCCTCATCTATCCCAGCTCTGCCCTTATTCCGTCCTCCTCTACCCCAAGCTTGGGTTGGGAATATCGATAATTTGTATCGATAGTTGTTTTGATCGGTATTTATCGTTTATCGATACAATTGTAGAAATGTATCGATTAATTGTTTAAGCTACAAAAGTGCTAAATCTCAAAAGGGTAATGATTTCAACACGTCCGTCTCAACTCACCGGTCGTTCTGTCGAGCGCGAAATGCTGGACCGTCCCATGCGAGTGCTCAAGCCGCTGGCCTATAGTACTGGATGAGAAGTATGTTCCATTCCACTTCACCGAGGCAAATTTTAGCGTGATAACTGATCTTTTGGCGCGACTCAAGCCAGTGAAAATGGCAGTATCGGCCCCTCTGTGAACGAGGCTCTACGCTTCTCACGGCAGAGGGCCATAAAGTTCATCAATCAAACTCTGTCGAAAGAATCCTAAAAAAAATGTGAAGATTTATGTCACGCTGTCGAACAGCGTACATCACAGAGACGCAACATTTAGCGTGTTAAGTTGTTTAGATACCTCACCACAGGAGAAGTGCTGGGCCCAGATGACCGTGACACCGTGGGGTCTCAGCGATCTGACAGGATCAGCCTGCAGTCGAGAGCAAACAAGCTTCTGGTGAGGCTCCACGAAGAACGAAGGAAACAGGAAGCGGAAAGCGGGGGAGCGACTTCGGTGCGGAATCGGAGACAAAAGCCAGTTAAGCAGATGACAGGGCGAACCTTACAGAATACTTGAAAATATCGATCATGGAATCTACCTACCACACCCACAACACTTAACTACCAAGTGAGGCGGACGGTGAATGGGGGATACGCGGGTCTGCAAAAAGAAAAGATCGCATTTGAATCATCCGGATGTTTGTCGGGGAATCTCGACTTGCTGTACCAGTCACTAAGAACTGTACCAGTCACTACGAACTGTACCAGTCACTACGAACTGTACCAGTCACTTGCGAACTGTACCAGTCACTACGAACTGTACCAGTCACTACGAACTTGTACCAGTCACTACGAACTGTACCAGTCACTACGAACTGTTCAGCCACAAGCTGTACCAGTCACTACGAACCAAGCTGTACCAGCCGGAGAGGGCGTTCTCGGCGGCTGGCCTCTTCCTGACAAAGCTGCGGTCGCGCATGAGCGACCAGGTTTTCGATGCGCTGTGCTTTCTGAAGGCATATTTTAAGTGTTGTGGGGATTGGTAGTGCAAATATACATGACAATGCAACATACGCGTTTTAACGATAAATTTACCGATTAATCGATAAATAGCAAAACAATTATTGTGTATCGATAAAACCTCAAAAGTTCTATCGATTCCCAACCCTATTCATAGCTCTGCTCCCGTTTCGTCCTCCTCTATCCAAGCTCTGCCCCTTTCTGTCCTCCTCTATCCAAACTCTGCTCCCGTTTCGTCCTCCTCTATCCAAGCTCTGTCCCCTTTCTGTCCTCCTCTATCCCAACTCTGCCCCGTTCTGTCCTCCTCTATCCCAGCTCTGCCACTGTTCCGTCCTCCTCTATCCCAGCTCTGCCCCCGTTCTGTCCTCCTCTATCCCAGCTCTTCCCCCGTTCCGTCCTTCCTCTATCCCCGCTCTGCCCCGTTTCGTCCTCCTCTATCCCAGCTCTGTCCGTTCCTTTCTCCTCTATCCCAGCTCTGCCCCCGTTCCGTCCTCCTCTATCCCAGCTCTACCCACGTGCCGTCCTCCTCTATCCCAGCTCTGCCCCCGTGCCGTCCTCCTCTAGCCCAGCTCTGCCCCCGTTTCGTCCTCCTCTATCCCAGCTCTGTCCCCGTTCGTCCACCTCTATCCCAGCTCCTGCCCCGTTCCTTCCTCCTCTATCCCAGCTCGGTCCCCGTTCCGTCCTCCTCTATCCCAGCTCGGTCCCCGTTACGTCCTCCTCTATCCCAGCTCGGTCCCTGTTCCGTCCTCCTCTATCCCAGCTCTGTCCCGTTCCTTCCTCCTCTATCCCAGCTCTGCCCCCGTTCCGTCCTCCTCTATCCAGCTCTGCCCCCGTACCGTCCTCCTCTATCCCAGCTCTGCCCCGTGCCGTCCTCCTCTAGCCCAGCTCTGCCCCCCGTTCCGTCCTCCTCTATCCCAGCTCGGTCCCCGTTCCGTCCTCCTCTATCCCAGCTCGGTCCCGTTCCTTTCTCCTTTATCCCAGCTCGGTCCCTCGTTCCGTCCTCCTCTATCCCAGCTCTGTCCCCGTTCCGTCCACCTCTATCCCAGCTCTGCCCCGTTCCTTCCTCCTCTATCCAGCTCGGTCCCCGTTCCTTCCTCCCTCTACCCCAGCTCTGCCCCCGTTCCGTCCACCTCTATCCCAGCTATGTCCCGTTCCGTCCTCCTCTATCCCAGCTCGGGCCCCGTTCCGTCCGCCTGTTCCAACTCCGTGACTGCGTGACCGCTTGGTGACTGCTTGGTGACCACTCAGTGACCGCTCGTCCCTGCTTTGTCTCTGGGCCCGGCGGCGGTCGGCGGTGGCTCGTTTTTGCCGTACGCGGCCGTCCCCCGGGGAGCCGGCGGGCCCGGGATGCGAGTGGCCTCCTCTCCATTGGTGGGGTGGCACGGCGCGCCATAAACTAGGCAGCCGAGGCAGCGCCGCCCTTCCGCCGCCGATGCAGAATTGAGGTGGTCTCGCCGTCCCATCTCGGCCCGATTGGCTCTGGTATTGGACGGTCACCGCGGCATGGTCCGGCCTCTGGGTCGCCAGACGGCGGCTGACAGAGTCGGCCCGGCCCTGTCCCAGTCCCAGTCCCAACCAGTCCCAGCGGAGCTCTCAGCGATTGGTGTGGAGCTCCTCGCGGCGGCCGAGTCTGGCAACCGGAAAAATTATCAATTGTTTGTATTCCTCCTCCCTACGTTGTTTGCTGATAAATTATTTAGACTGTTTGATTCAAGCATATCGAATGGTCAAATGTCACACGATATTGTTTCAATCGTGCTATCAAAATAGTGTCGTACAATTTAATGCATTTATTGAATTACATATGGATATTATTTATAAAAGATGAAATTCAAAGAATGATTGATATTTGACTTGAGTTCAAATGAATCATGTGAACTCGTACCTTCCAAATATAAGTTTAGGTTCGGACCAATGCAATATACTGCTTTTGGCATTGGGAGCATCGACAGCACTGCTGTATTGGCTATTGCTGTCTGTTCATTTTCTGGATTGTGCTGGCTGATAGTTGTCGGTTGCAGATTAGATTCGGCCGTATGTTAATGCATAGTGCTGCAACTGTACGGTATTGAATCACTGGGACCATGCTGTGTGTTTTCAACATGGTTTCAGGTGCGTTTTTCAGTCAAGAAGTATTTCAAATTTGGTATTAAATGAGTTTTTGAAATTAATCAAAAGTGCAAAACATGATCAGCAATTAGCATGCTCAAATTCGTATATTTAATTTGAACACATAGTGTCGATGCCCGGATGCTCGAATCCTTTTGAAAAGAAGTATAGGCCTTAGGAAACGGTTGCATTACCTTATGTTAATGCTTACGTACTTAGCATATACATATGTGCCTAAGTACATACATAATACATATACATATGTGTCGCTCCGTGTGGCTTTCCTGGAAAATTTTACTGAAGAGCGATATATGTAAGCATTGAAATCAAGATATGTGTGGGTTTCCGGTTTTATCAAATCAGCAATGGACTGGATGGATGGAATCCCTGAATGCAAGGTATTGCGGAGCCTTGCATTCAGGGATTTCCGGAAATATACAGCATTGCGATACAGCACGCACCAGGTGCAACGTTCGCGTTGGCATCAATGAAATGATGAACTAATCTGAGAACATAACTGTATTGCGGTACAGCATGAACTAGGCGTTATGTTGGCAGAGCCATCTATTGGCTGGTTTGGAAATATAGGTGCATTGCGGTACAGCATGAACTAGGGCGTTATGTTGGCAGAGCCATCTATGAACTGGTTTGGAAATATAGGTGCAATGTGGTACAGCATGAACTAGGCGTTATGTTGGCAGTCATCTAATGGCTGGTTTGGAAATATAGGTGCATTGAGGTACAGCATGAACTAAGCGTTATGTTGGCAGAGCCATCTATTGGCTGGTTTGGAAATATAGGTGCATTGTGGTACAGCATGAACTAGGCGTTATGTTGGCAGAGCCATCTATTGGCTGGTTTGGAAATATAAGGTGCATTGCGGTACAGCATGAACTAGGCGTTATTTGGCAGAGCCATCTATTGGCTAGTTTGGAAATATAGGTGCATTGCTGTACAGCATGAACTAGGCGTTATGTTGGGCAAAGCCATATATTGGCTGGTTTGGAAATATAGGTGCATTGCGGTACAGCATGAACTAGGCGTTATGTTGGCAGTCATATATTGGCTGGTTTGGAAATATAGGTGCATTGCGGTACAGCATGAACTAGGCGTTATGTTGGCAGAGCCATCTATTGGCTGGTTTGGAAATATAAGTGCATTGCGGTACAGCTGAACTAGGCGTTATGTTGGCAGTCATCTAGTGGCTGGTTTGCTTTGGCATTGCGACAACAGCATGAACTAGACGTTGTGTTGACAGCAGGGGCGCAGTCAGGGGGGGGGGGCAAGGGGGGCAATTGCCCCCCCCCCCCCCCCCCCCCTTACGGGTCACAGGGGGCCCCGCCGAGATTGGCCCAGATACCATTTGCATTAGCTAAATGGCTTTCAAAAAGTCGCAGAGGACCCCCTCAAACCAGGCAAGATTCTTGTCTCACAATTTTGTCACAACATGCGCGATTCAATTTTGGGAAAAGTCAGGAAATTTCAGGCGCTAGCTCTGGTGGTTTAGGAGCAGCATGCGAAATACCCAACGGAAGGGGCAGAATCTGCCTCCCTCGCAAGAAATAGAGTTAACCAGGAACTGGTTGTTACTCTATTTAGCTTCACGTGTACAATATAATCAATAGCATGCAAGAGTGAGGCGTAATTAATTGTCCAGAAACATTTATCAGCCACTAACAAGCCTCATAAAGTGGACCTGCTCCTAGCGGCACGGCAAAATGTCAACATTTACATCAAACATTTGCCAAGTTCAGGTGTCTGGTTCGTTACTATTTACATCTGGTAACTTCACAAACGGAAAATATTATTTGCTCTAACGAAACACACTTGTGGTCGGCAAATATGGTCAGTTAACGCTGTGATACATATGTCAGTCTCTTAGACCCGCGAGGATAATCGGATACATTGGCTCGTTGCAGGTTGAGTGATATTAACGACGGTTTATCCTTTGCTCTTTCTCCAGGGCAAAGAACGGCGCCAACCATTCAGCCATCTTAGACCGTCTTCAACGCGGATATGACAAAAGGACTGAGGCCCAACTATGGAGGTAGGTGCTGCAGTGGTGAATGCAGATTGCAATTGTATTTGACTTCGACATAACATTATAGACGACGGATCCAAGTATGATATACTTTGCCATGTGTTATTGCTTATGCAAGGAAATTCTTAGATGACATTCTGCTTTGAGCAACGCTAAAAGAAGAAAATTAGCTGAGAACTTCAATAACATCTCAGCAGGCATTGTGAGTTTGAAAATTGTCTCATTAGTTAGCTGTTTAATAAATAGGACACTTATACTATTTCAAACGCCAAAACGTGCAAATTTAATGTAACTTAACGAATCATTAGTATTATCTCAGCTAATACTATATTGTACACACATTTTTAATTAAAGGGAATAGTTTCACCTTTAACGTGGGTTTTTGAACTGAGATAGAAGATTTGTAGAGCATGTCGGAAAATGGGTTGTGTGAGAAAAAAATAGCTCCCTACGTTAAGTAGTTTCGACACAGGATTAGTTTGCCCCTTTTCGGAGACAAAGTTTCACTTCTCCGAAACCTCTTCGGTAGTAGGCCCCTACCTCCGCCGGGCGGGCTCCGGAGGTAGAACACTCTTTGGCACGTAGTATCTGATCACGACGCCTTGTTAATATCCGCTCAGCCGCCCAGGCGGCGCGACGGCCCATTGTCAGAGACTGTACTTGGTGTTAGGCGGAGCGGGGCGGAGCCAGAACGCCAGCTGCCATCGTACGATTTCTCGTAACATACAAAGAGAAACTTACTTTGTTCTCCACATATATCTATCAGTTGTCCAAACCAAAGTCATATTCGTAGTTTTGAGCTCAAGATGCACCGTATGGTTGAATTTTAAGACAACTTTCAGGTGACCTATTCTCTTTAATATTGACCGTTGTTTCTAGAAACCGGTAGCGTTCTTCACCTATATTCGCACACAAGTCCGGCCGCTAGGAATACTTTACCCTGACCACTGGGAAACACCTGAGGACCTTTGCATGTCACAAAGTTGTAGCGCAGCAGGTGAAGGGTTTCGCAATAAACGAGCTTTCTGCACCTGCTCGCAAAACACACCCCGGAAGTTTAACCCCTCAAGAGAAACTGCCGCATTACGCCGGACTTCAAAAGGCCTGCGGCTGCCATTATAACAGCAGCAAAAGCAGCAGAATGACCTCACCAAAATGTCATTTCAGCTGAGCTTTCCAAGAATTCGCCATCTCTGTGAGACTACGTAATTTCATGCATCAACTTCGCTCTCTAGCTGTCCTGAACAAGCAAGAGGAATCATATTAGTACAGTGCTTGCCTGATGATCCCACGCCCATACCTCACTGCTCTATTAGCAGACATATATGATGCCTCACTGTTCTATTAGCAGACATATCTGATTCCTCACTTGGAGACATGTCTGGTGCCTCGGACTCCCTCGTCCATACCTCACTGCTTCACTTGCAGACATGTCTGGTTCCTCACTGGTCCATACCTCACTGATTCACTGGCAGACATGTCTTGTTCCTCACTGGTCCTTACCTCACTGCTTCACTGGCAGACATGTCTGGTGCCTCACTGGTCATACCTCACTGCTTCCCTGGCAGACATGTCTGGTGCCTCACCTGGTCCATACCCTCACTGCTTCACTGGCAGACATGTCTGGTGCCTCACTGGTCAATACTTCACTGCTTCACTGGCAGACATGTCTGGTGCTCCACTGGTCCATACCTCACTGCTTCACTGGCAGACATGTCTGGTGCCTCACTGGTCAATACTTCACTGCTTCACTGGCTGACATGTCTGGTGCCTCACTGGTCCATACCTCACTGCTTCCACTGGCAGACATGCCTGGTTCCTCACTGGTCCATACCTCACTGCTTCCCTGGCAGACATGTCTGGTGCCTCACTGGTCCATACCTCACTGCTTCACTGGCAGACATGTCTGGTGCCTCACTGGTCAATACTTCACTGCTTCACTGGCTGACATGTCTGGTGCCTCACTGGCCAATACCTCACTGCTTCCGCGGCAGAGCTAGCAGAACTTGGTGTAAAAGTAGTATATACCGCAGCAGTGGTCGCCTGGAGCCATCTGAATATGTGCTACTGGCGACACCACACAACCCGGTGTAAATGCATGCAGCAGTAGCCTGATGTTCTCATACAGTGTTCGAGTGTGTTTCCGACAATGTCACCATGATGACATGATTTAATCGGGACTTCCACTTCTTGATGGGGGAATATGTGCAGCGGAGTCAGTGCCCAATGACCTGATGGCTGCTGGGAGAATCTGTGCAGCGGAATCAGTGACCTGATGGCTGCTGGGGGAATCTGTTCACCGGGAGTCAGTGACCTGATGACTGCTGGGGAATCTGTGCGGGCGCCGTGTCAGCGGTGAACGATGGTGGAGCTGATCGGTGCTCAGGGCCGCGCCATCGGCCGCCGGTCGCCTGACAGACGGCCACCGTCGGAAGATGACGGAAGCGGACTGTGACATCGGCAGCCACCGACGCGTCCCGTCCCGCCCACAGTCACCACCGAGCGACCGGCGTTTGCCACAACACACCGGCACTATTCGCCCAGCTGTTGGCTGCAGGGAAACAGGTAGAACAGTCAGAGCTGGGTTGGGATCAGTTAGACAGTCAGGCTGGGTTGGGAACAGTAGACAGTCAGGCTGGGTTGGAAACAGGTACACAGTCAGGCTGGGTTGGGAACAGGTAGACAGTCAGGGCTGGGTTGGGAACAGGTAGACAGTCCGGCTGGGTTGGGAACAGGTAGACAGTCAGGCTGGGTTGGGAAACAGGTAGACAGTCAGGCTGGGTTGGGATCAGGTAGACAGTCAGGCTGGGTTGGGAACAGGTAGACAGTCAGGCTGGGGTTGGGAACAGGGACACAGTCAGGCTGGGTTGGAACAGG
>JAXIVJ010016726.1:0-28077 GCA_036785665.1 Chirona hameri | reverse complement strand
TGATGTGTGTGTAGTGTGTGTGTACGTGTGTGCTGTGTGTGTCGTGTGTGTGTGTGGTGTGTGTGTGGTGTGTGAGTGAGTGTTGTGTGTGTCGTGTGTGTGTGTGTGTGAGTGTTGTGTGTGTGTGTGTCTGTGTGTGTGTGTGCTGTGTGTGTGTCGTGTGGCTGTGTGTGAGTGTGTAGTGTAGTGAGTCGTGTGTCGTGTGTGGTGAGGTGTGTGTTGTGTGTGTGTGCTGTGTGGTGTCGTGTGTGACGTGTGGTGTGTCGTAGTAGGTGTGAGTCGTGTGTGTGAGTGTGTGTGTAGTGTGTGTAGTGTGTGTGTGTGTGTAGTGTGTGTGTGTCGTGTGTGTGTCGTGTAGTGTGTGTGTGTGTAGTGTGTGTAGTGTGTGTGTGTGTGTGTGTGTGTGTGTGGTGTGTGTGTCGGTGTGTGAGTGAGTGTGTGTGCTAGTGTGTGTGTAGTGTGCTGTGTGTGTGTGAGTGTGTAGTCGTGTGTAGTAGTTTTGTGTAGTGTGTGTGTGTGTGTAGTGTAGTCGTGTTAGTGTACGTGAGTTGTGTTGTATATATATATATTATATATATATATAAATATTAATATATATTTATATATATATATATATATATATATATATATATATATATATATCTATATATATATATATATATATATATATATATATATATATATATATATATATATATATATAATATATATATATATATATATATATATATATATATATTATATATATATACTATATTATATATATATATATATATATATATATATATATATATATATATATATATATATATATATATATATATATATATATATATTCGATATTTAGATATTTAGATATTCAGCATATTGGCTGGTGGGCCTCCCCAAATGATTTGATAAAGTTCCACCACTGGTTGCAAGTGAACTCAATCATAGATCAAAGCGATACTTGTATACAGACTCAATGTAAATAGTTAACCAACGGGCACTGTTACTCGTTTGCGCATGTCAATACATTTGTTGACCATCTATCTCTGAATCCGCCTTATATCCTCCTCCCCCACCAGCAGTGGCGGATCTAGGTTTCTAGTTGGGGGAGGGGGGTGGGGGGGAATTCGCTCCGGTTCGTCAGCGAAAATGTTGTTGACCGGGGGCGGCGCGGGTGGCGTCGGGTCGTCAGCGCGAAGAGTCATTGGGCGCGGGGGTGGGGTCGGCTGGTCGGCGCCAATAAATCGTTGCGCGTTGGGGGGGGGGGGGGTAGGCGTCTGGTCGTCAGTGCGAAAGAGTCCTTGAGCGGAGGGGGGGGGGGATAAATCACGACTTCCCGGATTAATATCCACAACCTCGGGGAACGGTTTGAGGGGGGGAAACATATATTTGCCTACTGATTTTTCGTTTTTTTGGAGGACGGGGAGGGGAGTTGGGGCAATTGCCTGTCTTGCCCTAACGTAGATCCGCCACTGCCCACCAGCGGCGGTCCGGCCAGACGCGCCCCAGCAGGGCGGCACCGCCGGCGGCCACGCCACGGAAGACGGAGGCAGGTGGAGATCACGGCGATCACGGCCGCGGCGGCCCGGCCAGACGCGCCCCAGCAGGGCGACGCAGCCGGCGGCCACGCCACGGAAGACTGCGGCAGGTGGAGATCACGGCGGAGATCACCCGTACAAGCCAAGCAGACGATTTGCTGGTCTCCCGTACCTACTCAAACTGACGCAGGTCAGACTTGGAGCCAAGGCGCACTAGTCGCGTTTACATAACAAATAGTAACCGAATGTTGTTTCCCTCTGTATGAAACAACACTATTCTTTATATAACGTCAACTTATAGTTAAACATGAAGTTTTCCTTTACCTTCATATGATCACAATTATGGCGCTCGTGCGTCAATTTGAAGTGTACTTTTATGTATCACCTTGGTCGTATCCGTATCGGTTGTTCCAGCCTAAATATTGTCTTCGCTGTTGTTGTACCAGCAGATTCACATCATGCATGATTCGCGAAAATAAGTGCCCACGAACACTTACGAAAATAAGTTCCCCTCGGGCACTTATTCGCGAAATGCGCCAGAAACGGGGGTGCGGCTAATTGTGACTTGGTACAATGCGATCTGCGCATGCGCAGTGATGTGCTAGCATCGATTCGCCGCCGCTTCCGACCTCGCGTGCCGCACGCACATGGACAAGCCAAGCCGCCCAGCCCGGCCGCCGGATCGGGCTGCGGGAGCGATTTTATGTGCGATAGAGAACCGGCAAGGGTGACTGGGTGACTGTTCCTATGGTGGTTGCGACTGACTGTAGTGGTTGCGTAATTGAGTTTTTGTGGGGTCCTAGCATGGGCTCACAGGTTTCCGCAATGGTGACGCCGTTACCGAGATTGGATACAAATGTATACTTCGAGCCCGCTGTCTTCTGCCGTAGGAGATCTTGAGTGTGGTTCGGTACAGAATATGCCGTCAAAAACCTAAATGCAGCTGCGGCTGGACTGCGCCAGCCGGTTAACATGATTATCATTCCCGAAGCCCAACGCGTGCCATATATATATATATATATATATATATATATATATATATATATATATATATATATATATATCGAATCCAATATGATTCGATAGGTCGTGTTTTCTCAATTGGTGATATTTTGGTGTAAATCTTCTAATGCAGACGTACCATACCAATTCCTTATTCCATGTCTAATAAATAATATTCTACTTAAGGCATGCCTACTTCTGAAGGAATTGGCGCGTCTCTGTACGCCAAGGGTTTCCCTCCTTCCTGTCCTTGTGCAGAGATGACAGCACTACCGCTCTACGGCGTACATTTCCTACTAGCCCATAGGATTCACGTGTTAAATGACCCATTTTCTGGAATTCATATCTCCGATTCTATCTAACCGATTTGGATGCGACTGCTTTCAAAAGACAGGTCGTTCAATTATCTTGTGACGATACAATACCTTTTTTCACGTAACCGAGCCAAATTCCTACGGTGTACAGGGTGAAGTTTCGTTGCACGCCACACCGGCCGCATCCGCGGCTCGGATCGTTTTTATTTTGGGGGGGAGGGGAGTGATTTTCGCCCACCATATCCCAGCATATAGCTATAGCTATATGGGTGGGGAGGAGAACCACTCCCCTCCGGGGCGGGGAACCGAATGACTTGCGCCAGTAGCCAGACTCGAACCCGGAACCCTTGGATTCCGAGTCCGACGCTCTACCAACTGAGCCACCCGGCCCCCGCTCGGATTGCATCCCGTTTCTCCGCGCGGAGGCGCCCCCAGACAAATAGCGCAGGCACATCACTGCTCATGCGCAGATCGCATTGTCCCAAGTCATAATGGGGTATGTCAGCAAAATTTCCGCCGCCAGGGACGCTGGGCAGCAATGTGACCCAGGGTAATAGAACAACGGGTAGAACGGTAAGGAATGTAACGCCCAAATGAATTAGACAAGATATATTTGTTTTCGTAATTGTTTTGTCTATTCTAAATTAAAGGTATTGTTTGCTATCAATAACTTGTATTTCCATATATTTATCTTTAGTTATTGAATTAAACTCCAGCAAAGATACGAAGTAGTAGTAAAAGTAGTGTATTTACAGTACATGTATTAACATTTGGAAGCGGTCATATTGCATTATACTACGAAGTAGTAGTCGAAGTAGTGTATATTTCAGTACTGTAGTAGCATTTGGAAGCGGTCAGCTGTCGTTCTGACATTTTTTTAACTCCTAAGCCCATTTATCCCCTTTACGCCCGGAATATCGAAAAGTGAAAAATAGAAACGTTGTAGCTAAGGCTTGTAGCTATTTGTTTCAGCAGTCGGATTTAAAATATGTACCATAGGTTACGAGCCAGCCTCGTCTGAAAATCATCGATTTAACATGGGAACCCTATGGTGTAGTAGGTTTTTAACGCCCAACCGCCCGAGTGCTGCCAACCGTTACTGGTGAGGGCTGATGTGACCCAAACGGCGATTGCTGCCATTGGCGACAATGTATTAAGTCACTGTTTGAAGGTGGCTCTAAAAATAGTTACGATCGAAAGTGCTAAAGGCTCACGTCTCATGTGGTTCGCTGAAGGTTTCTGAGTTGAATTCTGCCATTTTTTGATGATATAAATAATTGGGGTTGCACAAAATCGCGGAAGTCAACCATGCGTGGCGAACCGCCATAAGGGCGAGCGGCCCAGCCAGCCTCAGCGGACGATCAACCATATCTACTCGCCGCGGCAGCCGTCGCCGCGGCAGCTGGCTGCGGCTCCTGGGCGGGCAATCTTTCTATCCACCGTGGCTTCGGGCCAAACAACAACACAATATTGGTGGCAAAACAACAATAGTTGTACATTTGATTGTTAAACTGATAAACATTCATATATTTAATAAAAAATATGGAAGAAAGGCTTTCACTGTGCATTAATTACGATGTCACCACAGATGGAACTTATTGTTTGAAACACTGCTGAAAAAAACTAACCTTCGATTGAGCAGAAGATCGTATTGTCGACACCTGCTTATGACATCCTGCTGGAGCACCACTGACCGCCATGCTCTCCAGAAAAAAAATGAGGAAAATACAAATACTTTCATATAAAATACGGCAGGACCAACGACTTGCTAAGTGCGGTGGCATATGGTCTAATTTTATTCCCTGCTCAGTGCCACTTCTTCAGCTCCTCTTGTTCCTTCTGCGCCGCCTGCACCATCGCTTATTCCCATCACCATCTTGTGTGGCCTTGATCGTATGATAAATATAAATAATGACGGTAAACTAAAATACTGCCGTTCACTCGAGCCGCAGCCCTCGCCACCGAAGAGGACGGCCGGCCGCGGCGAGACGACATGGTCGATCGCCTGCTGGGGCCGGACGGCCCGATCGCCCTTATGACGGCTCGCCACGCATGGTTGACTTCGGGGCGATTTTGTGCAACCCCAATTATTGATATACAAAAAATGGCAGCATTTAACTCGGAAAGCTTCAGCGAACCACATGAGACTTGGCCCTTTAGCATTTTCCATCGTAACTATTTTTAGAGCCACCCTCAAACAGTGACGTAATGCATTGTCGCCAATGGCGGTGATCGTCGCTTGGGTCACATTGTACATCAGCGCCATCTACATCCTTGTCAACTGACATACCCCATTAGCCGCATCCCAGAAACGGCAACTGCTGTTGAACTTAAGTAAACCGGCTCTCGCATAAGGCAGCGCGTCGCCCTTCGCTAAAGGTGGCGCGCTACCATACGAAGGTCAAACAGTCTACGCTCCCGTAGTAAAGGGAGAAAACAAAACTCAGGATGTTTAATCTGTTAAAAGTAATTATAAAGCACAATTTCGAACTGAAGTGCGCCAAGATCATTCGGACCCTGTGTCAGAGCAAATTGGAAGCAATTTCCCTCCGGTACGTTGGTGATTTCCACTTAAAGGGAATGTTTCACCTTTCTGAAAGTTGTCAAATATACGCTGGTTGTAGTCGAAAATATGAAGTAAGTGCGGCTGAAAACGATGGTGATATTGTTTCTCTCGAAAAGTCACTTAACTTTATACAAATTCAGTTTTTAAATTTGGGATGATGGCGTCATTATTGAGCTATAGACCGCCGCTGATAGGCTGACACAAGTGGTAGTCAGTCAATCAGCGGCGGCACTAGCCTAGACCCCATTTTGAAAATGATAAATTAAATTGCTTAAAAACGGTTAAGTTTTGGGGAAAATAACCTTAGTATTTTCGACATTTAAATAACGGCCAAAGATAATGGCTATCTCAGTTCAAAACCAATACAAAGGTGAAACATTCCCTTTAAGCGAACATGTTCAACTATTAGTTTAACATGTTCAACTATTAGTTGTAGTTACATAATTGCTATGTAAACGCGACTTCTGTTGCCGCCTGCTGAGACTTCTGGACCTTCAGCACGCATCCGTCGGACCAGACGGCCCACAGTTTCTCTTCACGCTTTAGCTGGCGGGCTAGATACATGATCTCCTGGTTCCTTTTTGTGAGATTTTCCTGGACGAGGGCGTTCGTCATAGAACCCTCGGTCAGAGTGGAGCCTCTCGGTAGTTTGTCGTTTCTCAACTCCTTCCCAGGGACGTATTTAGGGGGTACATTGCGCCATATCCCCCCTCCCCCTTGGGCGTCGAAGGCCCCTCATGCACCGAAGGCGCCGCGCGCTCCGGCTGAATATGATGCGCGTTCCACTGAATGTAAGGCGCGCTCCGATACACCTCTGAAGGCGCCCTCCCACATACCTCTCAAGGCGCCCTCCGATACACTTCTAAAGGCACCCTCCCACATACCTCCAAAGGCGCCCTCCCACATACCTTCAAAGTGCCCTCCCAAATACTTCCAGAGGCGCCCTCCGATACACCTCTAAAGGCGTCCTCAAACATACCCCAAAGGCGCCCTCTCATATACCTCCAAAGGTGCCCTCCGATACAAATCTGAAGGCGCCCTCCTACATACCTCCAAAGGCGCCCACCGATGCACCTTTGAAGGCGCCCTCTCGCATACCTTCAAAGCGCCCTCGAATACACTTTCAGAGGCGTCCTCCAATACATTTCCGAAGGCGCCCTCCGATACACCTCTGAAGGCACCCTCCCACATAACTCTAAAGGCGCCCACCGATATACCTCTGGAGGCACCCTCCCACCTAGTCCAAAAACATATTCAGATACATATATCCGAGGCCCGAGGGCGCCCTCCCTACATACCTCTAAAGGCGCGACCTTCGCTGAATGTGAGGCGGGGCGCCTCTGGTGTCACAGAGGGCGCCTCTGGAGCTATTTGGGAAGGCACCCACGAAGATGTATCGGAGGGCGCCTTCGGAGGTATGTGGGAGGGCGCCTTCGGAGATGTATCGGAGGGCGCCTTCGGAGGTATGTGGGAGGGCGCCTTCGGAGATGTATCGGAGGGTGCCTTTGGAGGTATGTGGGAGGGCGCCTTCGGAGATGTATCGGAGGGTGCCTTTGGAGGTATGTGGGAGGGCGCCTTCAGAAGTGTATCGGAGCGCGCTTTTAGAGGCATTTGGGAGGGCACCTTCAGATGTGTATCGGAGGGCACCCTTGGAGGTATGTGGGAGGGCGCCTTCAGAGGTGCATCGGAGGGCGCCTTTGGAGGTATGTGGTGGGAGAGCTAGAGAGGGTTATTTTTATAATTTACCTTCCCCCGCTCAACATCACATTTCGCTGACGGCGCCCTCATGTGGGGGTTTGGCGCCCTCTTGAGGGCTTGCTCCCCCCCCCCCCCCCCCCCCTGACGGATTTCTAAGTACGCCACTGCTCCTTCCGTCCGAACCAAACGGCCTCCCTTAAAGGGAATGATTCACCTTTTCGAAAGTTGTCAAATATACGCTGGTTGTAGTCGAAAATATGCAGTGAGTGCTGCTGAAAACGATGGTGATATTTTGTATCTCGAAAAGTCACTTAACTTTATACAAATTAAGTTTTTACATTTGAGATGATGACGTTATTATTGAGCTATAGAGTAAACCTTTACGCTGCCAAATATATGGCACAATAGTTTCAGACAATTCTGGTGACTTTAATACAAACATTGTGGAACTGTGTCTTCTCCCGCACAGAACACATTGACGAGTGCGAGGCATTGCCATGGCTCAATATTTATTTGAAGAAAAAAAAATCAATCCATAACTGAGAGTTCAAACAACGCGAAAAACGTCAACTTGGACCGCAACCTATCGCGTTGGCCGTTGTTTACACCGTACTCGCCAAGGTTCGAGAAATACAGGTCGTTTGACTTCCAGGACCAACAATCTTGAAGTGGCTGTCAGCCAATCAGCCAAGAGCCAATTACCAAGACCCCATTTTGGAAATTCGAAATTCAATTGCTTAAAAACGGATAAGTTTTTGGGAAAATTACCTTAATAATTTAGACATTTCAATAACGGCCAAAGATAATGGCTATCTCAGTTCAAAACCAATACAAAGATGAAACATTCCCTTTAAGTAAGATACGTATTTTACTACGAGGGTGCGAGGGGGCGCGGGAGCCTGGCCGGCGGTGGCCGCCTTGGGTTTACCCACACGGTGTGCTCCGTCGACATATATCAGTCCTGTCCAGTTTCACATTGACCATCCTCGCCAACTCAGTCGCGAGTTGGACTGCATTTTCGTCCTGGGTTTCAGGAATGCCTGTAAGGTTCAGACAGTTTCGCCGTGAATATTGTTCGAGTTCGGAGAGTCTTTCGTTCTGCTCGCTGATCACGACTGGTTGGGCTGTTACTTCCTGTTTTAATTCTTGGATCTCCTTCTCATTTTCTTCCAGTCCAAACAGGCCTCGCAGCGTTGACCGTATATCTTGATCGCTCAGCATGGGAAGAAGAGCTGTCTTCATATCAGCCAAGTCAGGCATACTTGCTTTGTGTTTTGCGAACACTTTACACCCACCGCTGCGCCGCAGACTAGTCAACACTGGTCCCAATCACTGAGGGACCGGGTGCACTGGTACCGGCCCCACAAACACAGCGGAGGTCACGAGGTCGCCGGTCGGGCGGAACGGAGAGTCGGGCACGTCTGACCCCTGGGCCGGTCAGTGGAACACTGAGGGGCTTCCCCTTCGGCGAAATGAGAGAACACGACGTAGTACTTACAGCTGAGAGCCAAGAAGTTAATGCCTAAAGGAATGGCCAGAAATAAGCTATATTATTAAATATTATTTATTTTCCTGTAGATTCCTTGGCGCTTTAATCTTAGTGCTGAAGTCTGTTTGTGGCGATGGGTCAGGTTTAAAAATCGTTTAACGTCATGTGTCGGCGTCATACGTGGTTACTTACAACAGTATCCTGGGCGATCGGATGCAATGGTCTGCAAGATAGCTGAATATAAACGTGTGCACCTCGGAATAACAAGGTAACATTGAATGTTTGTGAAAAATGGAAAGTGAAGACGTTTCCGGGGCTTCAATGTTTACGTGGTATCAATAATGACATGTCTTTGTAGCTTTCTCGCGGGGCCCCAAAGCCCAAGGATCACGATCCGTCTTATATCTCACAATACCTATATCTCTTGACATTGTAAAAATAATAAACAGATTATATTTGTAAAGGTCGCAACTGGTGCAATCGGGAGAGAGCGAGCGAAAGGTCATATTTATTATAGATCAGATGTCAGCAGGCAGATGCGTGCATCCCGAAATTGGATCCCGGGATCTGGCCCATAGGATCTAGGTCCCGGATCCAATGAGATCATAGATAAGCTCTGAAAAGTTACCGTGGATCCGCTATGCAGAGGTCTATTTTTTTCGGTAACTTGGTAGCGAGCGTTGGTGACAGATTTTTGTAAGTCAAGCGACAAATGTTGGGCTTTGGGGAAGTTTATGCCGTTGTCGGAGGATCAGAACCCGACCGAACCGAGCAAAAGAATGGACCTTGTTCGTTACATTTGGTTGTGCGTCCCATTCTTCGTGAGCAAAACAAAAACGGGAAAATATTGTTTAAAAAATGATGACTGGGCGAAATTTTAAATTTTTGTTTACATGTTTGCATTTTTACATTTACGTTTTTTACATTTTACACGTGATAAAAATGGTCCCAAGCACAATAAAATAAATGATCACACAACATAAAATATGCTTCATGGATTTCACCCACAATACAACACATAAGGTTTGCTTGCAAGCAAAAATATCACCGAGTGGTTTTCGGGATCGGGATCAGACAGACTTAATGGCATAATCATGAATAGCAGCCGCGTTTTTTTTGGGGGGGGCGATCGTTTTTTCGCTGTCCGTATGCGTATTTCGGTTTCCCACATTCTAATTGTCACCGGCTAGCGTAAAACTGGGCATAAGTCAGTCGAAAATATAGATATTGCTTTGAAATTTGCCTTGGGCATCATCCATACTTTGTTTTGGCATCATCCATATTTGGTTCTCCAATATATATATATATATATATATATATATATATATATATATATATATATATATATATATATATATATATATATATATATATTCCAGTTTTTGAATATATTTAAAAAATGTGATTTTGTGATGATTTTTTTTTTTTAATTCCACAAAATAATTTCTTGAAATATATTCAAAAACCGGAAGATATATTGGAGAACCAAGTATGGACGATGCCCAAACCCAATTTCAAAGCGATATCTATATTTTTGACTGACATGTCAGGTTTTACGCTAGCCGGTGGCAATTAGAATGCGGGAAACTGCGCGACAGGCTGGCTCGGTATCGAGCCCGGTATCGGCCCATTGACTTGCGTTATTAGCGAGTGGTATCAAGCTTGTATCGAAGGTGAGTGTCGCAGTGAGTGTCGGCTATCGCATGAAAGCTTTTCGGAAATAACTCGCGTATTTATCAACCGATTGCAATGAAACCTTCAGTACCCTACTTTTGAACAATTTGACACACTCTCATTTTTCAGTTCTATCCCCCATGACCCGTGACCTATGATCTGTTTCTCAAGGTCATGTCAGGCGCAACTATCGGTGTCCCGTAGTATCGGTGCTTGTAACTTGTGCAGTGTCCGAGTGTTAGCTGCTCAGGAGCATATGCACAGGTGTCAACAGGTCACATTTATGGTTTCTACTGCGATTGTGACCATTTCATAGGTCAACCGAGGTCACTGACCTCCGATGACCTGATATTACTTGTTTGCCCTATGGCAGTTGCTAGAACATTTTGTGACGCTGATTTCAAATTTGGCATCTATTTTACATAATTACATGTGCCACTGGGGTCGTGTACTTTCACAGGTCAACCGAGACCACTGACCTCCGATAACCTGAGCTGACCTTTTTAGAATCTGGTAGTTTCTAGGACATTTTGTGACGCTGATTTCATATTTTGCATCCATTGTGCTTCGTTCGGCTTCGCTCGTGAAACGCCCATCCAGGCGTCTAACTGAGAGTATTTTTCTTGATATGTGGTGACAATCCTTTCCGGGGAGTTTTCATCGTGCGACAAAAATTGCCCTAGATTCGTCGTGAGCGACAAATCTCGCCATTTATAGACCTCTGACGCTATGATCCAAGATATTGAGCATCATGTCGCATACGAATCTGTTGGAATATCAGATCAGACTTTGGTAGTTTGCCAAGAGATCCACCGGACCTTTGATATAAGTTCATGTCTTGGAACCAATAATTTCAGAGGTTGTCAATATTTTTGGATTTGTTGTAAGTGGTATTGATATGGTCGTGTATCTGTTGTTACATTTTGTCAAGAAATACTTCAATTTTGTAATGTATACGTGGAATCCTGTCCAAGATCCACTGTTATGTTTCGTCGCCCGATCTGTTCGGATCACAGATCCTACACAGGATTTTGTTGAGTTATCTTCTTGGATCTGAGATCCGTTTCTGGGATTCATCCATGTGTCTGCGAGATCATCTCCGACAAGGAGCAAGGAACATACAGTTTTGGTGTGGATTAAACCCTTATTATGATACAAGCCTATGAACCGGAGTGGTCCGTGGGGCCATGACCGTCGTTTTGGGAACTATACAGCATTTACCTAAGGCGTTTGGGTTGCATGGAAATCGACTATAAATCAACGCAAATGGGACAAACTGCCAGATGACATCATCAGATCATCAGATATCATCAGATATCAGATCTGACAAAACACTGCCGCTGTGCCGCTACCATCCGTCGCACAGTCAGTTCGTGTCAGAGCAATGGTTGGTGCCGTAAATTATCGGATCTCAACTCGCCAGGCCGCTGGGAAACTGCATATACATGCCTGCCAGATAGTATGGCCAGACCTGTTTACATTGTTTTCATCATATCTTTGATGAAAAACAGATATTAAATAAAATAATGAAGTGCAGTGACTTCATTCGTTAAAATTGCAAGTCCTGATTCTGTTTCTGAATGTATTTATTTCATTTGCTATACAGCGCTCAAGCCCGACGTGATAATTTAAAAACAAATTGGAGCCTGAGCCCATTACAAAAGGATCATTCATTGCTGTGGATAGAGTTGAAGTAAAAACATTGTTTGATTCCGTGAACAATTTTATATTTCCATGGTTGGTTTCTGAAATCTGCTTTTTTAAATGGGCACATCGGAGCAAGATCATTAACACCTATCACACAAATTGGGGCACACAGCTTTAACCAGTAAAACGCCATTATTGGGTCGGGAACCGAGGGTGCTATTCTTAAGCGTTATTTCCTTATGTGAAAGAGCACTTAAAGCTTTGCTTTGAGTTAAACAGGACATCCCAGGGACGGCGACCCCGTTAGCCGCCCCTCGCCAGCCGCAGGCGGTCACGTGACCGGGCAGGTCAGTCGGGGCCGGCCGAGCGCGAGGTCGGTGGGTCGTGGCCGCAAGTTGCGCAACCACTGCCATAGGGAAGCCAGGGTTGTGCGTCGGCGCGCAATGCTCCCAAACCTGACAACGCAACATTTCCGAAATTTAAATACACATTTTTACGACATGAACATTTTTGCCTGCAAATTTGCATTCACATCAACCGAGTAGTTTCGAAGAAATAAGCCTCTGACAACCATGGCGACGATGGGCCATTCATACGTAGATTTCCCCCTGGTTGAAGTAAGACCCCAACAGACAGTACTGCCAGGCTCCAGGAAGCCTTCAGCTATTGTTGTCCTATTATTCAACAAATGTTGCAGTAATGTAAAACAAATGGGCATGGATCATCGTTCTGCTGTTTGCATCAATTTAGCTGATGCTATTTATTTCCTTTTGATCCCCGGAGTTTGCTGCGTCACATTTGAACGTCACAGTGACCATTGTCTGTATACCAGTGAAACAGCATCGTATTATTATGTGTGTTTTTTAATCCTGGTATTTTCTGCAGAGCCTCAGCGCACAATGCTTCACTGAACGGACCCACCTAAACAGGCGGGGCGTTTCATCTCACCATTATGCCTAATTGTCGAACCGCGCTACCGGAGGGTCTGATCGCAGCAGATAAGCTGCTTTGCCTTGGTCCGCCGCCTCGCGACCCGGCTGACCCCTCCGACCTCTGCACCGCCCCGGGCGATTCCGGTCTGCCGCCTGACCTCTGATGAGCCCCGAGGCTGTGTAGAGTTCGTCCAGTTGTGTGTAGCTTTGTTAGCGTGCGATATAACGTTTACAATATCTAATAATGACATGTCTATATATGATAAAGCACTGATTTGACTGGTAAGTTGGTTTGGGAACAAACCACGGTGGCCTCTCACCACCGCGGACTGGGACCGCACCCACTGCTGTATTAACTCAGCTGGGTCAGAGACCGATACTAGTCCCCACCGACCGTCCAGAGTGGGCAGAGGTGCCGGCAGCAGCAGCAGCAGACCCCAGACACAACAGGTGGCTGCATGCATGTTGAATGTGGGGACGGAAGCGGGTTCAAATCCGGTTATTCAGGGGCAATGTACTGAGCAGAGTAAGAGACAGGTCGGTTATTCCGAGAGAGGCTCTGATGGTTTCCAACATGGTGTCACTTGTCATGTCGTGAGGCGAGTTTGACTTGCTAACTGATCCCGCAGGGAAGATGACAAATGTATGACAATGTTATATGGGCACGTGTGTTCCACACGCTTGCCGATGTTTACCCAGATGGCGCCACTAATGTGCAAATATCACCACCATAAGTGTGGTTTACACCGAGGAAGAGCGCTGTGAGCAAACCTCACCACCAGGGGTGTGGTTTACACAAAGGTAAATCCACTTATGTAAACCTCACTAGAGTGTGGCGCGCTACAAGTGGCACAATGCCTTCACAGCCATAAGGCACCGCAGCTCATGGTACTGGAAGAAGGCCTGTCTTTCATGGTAGGGGCCGGTTCGAATCCCGGCGACGGTGATTTGCTTTTTAGTCATTTTTTCATGTAAATGCTGTCTACGTGATGGTCGGGGGGGGGGGGGGGGTCCGGGAAGCGACAGCCCCTCCCCCGGTAGGTTCCGCAGCGCAGCGAGCGAATGCGAGCGGAGCGTTCTAAACGTGGGTTCCTGCGACCGTAATTGCTGTAAAGGTTAGGTCAGGTTCGATTATATTATTACAATTGTTTCCTGCCACACCCTGGTCCACGGGAATCGTCTACGCCGTTTCGATTTATACACAGCAGGTAAAGTTGATTGGTAAACCTCACTAAAGTGAAATATACACCGCATGTGTATACCACACGCATGCGAGATCCGCACTGTTTCGGTAAATCCCTCCATGGAGAGCTATACACCCTATCGATGCTACTGTGTAAACCACGCTACCGACCGGTGCGTGATTTACACATAATCGCCCTATCGTCTAAACCTCACCACGAGCGGTGTGTGTGGTTTACGCACCAGACGCATCGTAAATGTATAATGCGCCGTACAGTGCAGTGCAGAAGTTCTGTCCATTTCCTCGGCACCACCGAGAAAATGGACTGTCGGTGCTGCACGCGGTGGAATCCAATACAATTAGTATAGCCCTCGCCCCCGCTATCGGGGGTGAGGGCATACATAGTTTCATTGGATTCCACTGCGTGCAGCACCGACAGACGCGCTGTTTATGCCGAGGAAGTGGACAGGACTTCTGCACTGCACTGTTCGTGTGGTATACACGCGTCCAGGTTATATCGTGTGCCGAGGAAGTGGACAGGACTTCTGCACTGCACTTTACGTGTGGTATACACGCGTCCAGGCTATATCGTGATGCAGTGCTAGAGTAGCCACGAAAACATTTTAACTTGTGCTTGTACAATATGTATGGTTTCATCTAAAATCCATCGATCGTCTTACCTAATTGTAAAAACTGCCTTGTTCACTGTCACTGCTCACTGTCAACAGATCATTGTTTTCACTATCAGACTTGCCGGCAGAAGTGATCAGTAATGGGAATGAAGTATTCGGCGAATTTTAGAACAATTCATTGACACCATACCAAGTAGACCAAACATGATTTGGAAGCATTCTGCTCTTGAGTACTATGGAAAATGAGTGCGTCACTCATTGGTGACGTTTTGATTCAGGGGCAGCATAGATGAACAGCTTAATAATGCAGGGAAATTCTGGCAAAATCTGAATATCCACAGCATATCTTTAAAGTGAATGTTTCGCCTTGGTATTGGTTTTGAACTGAGATAGACATTATTTTTGGCTGTTATTCAAATATCGAAAATACGAAGGTCATTTTCCCCAAAACTTGGCGTTTTTAAGCAATTTAATTTCCCATTTGCAAAATGGGGTCTAGGCTAGTGCCGCCGCTGATTGGCTGACAGCCACCTTTTCAGCCAATCCCACTTTGTCAGCCAATCAGCGGCGGTCTATAGCTCAATAATGGAGTCATCATCCCAAATTTAAACCTTAATTTGTATAAAGTTAAGTGACTTTTCGAGATAAAAAATATCACCATCGTTTTCAGCAGAACTTACTTCATATTTTCGACTACAACCAGCGTATATTTGACAACTTTCAGAAAGGTGAAACTTTAATAAGCCACCAGCGTACTTTGGTAAGATATTGGTGTGCTCAGGAACCCAGTGCATGCGAGAGATGCCTAGTCACACCCAGCAGACATTGCCTATTACGATCACCTGCAGCGAATACCAGCCAACGTGTTTGTTACAGCATTGTTTCATACTTATTCAGAAGAAGAAAAAATCCGGGCATAGTTAGTGGTTCCAGGGCTCCAATCTTATAGAAAACGTCAGTCCTGTTCAAACCATACCTTGACACACGAATCTAAAGTTAATGCAGTTATTCAGCCAATAATACTCCATCATTAGTCATGGAATGCCAAAGTTTGGTTAATGTGGCTTGATTTTGCTGACTCATGGCTTGTCCTTGAACATTTTAAAACTATTTGTATTTGTATATGATTTAATAGCAATATTTGTATTTCACGAGCGCCAGTGTATTGTGTATTATTGTGTATTATCAAGTATTACCAACAGAACAACCACAGGCCCAGGCCCACTTATAGTTGAAGTCAAAAACAAAACATACACGAACATGCACAAACAACGCGAGTTCACGCAAAACACATACATGGCACAGTCAGACAAGAAGCAGAATCATGCCGCACAGTAAAGACAGCAGCATAGAAGACTTTATAAACGCTGGTCAAAGTAAAAGATAAAGCGTTGATACAGGCAAAAGACCTAAACAGCATAGAAGCCTAAGAACGCTGGTAAAGGTGACAATAAAAGTAAAAGTATAGCGCTGATACAGGCAAAACAAAACTAAAGGTACATGCAAACAAAGTAAAAGTACAGGCAAAATCCCTAAAAATAGATAGATGTATAAATTCAAGCCAATGGCTGAGCGCAGTGTATGGACGAGGTTCGCAGCAGCAACCTCCAACTTAGGTAGGTACCCTGATCGTCAGCGAACATCGATATATCTGACCTAACAGAGTGCAATGGTAGAAATATATCAGACCGAGGGTTGCTGCGAGAGAGGGCGTTGAACAGTTGTGACAGGCGAACTAAGAAGCCCCTCTTCACCGAGTCTACTCTGCCACTTCCATGCGGAATGTGAAAGAGCTCAGGGCGCCGCGTGCGTCGGCCTGGGCAGTCACAGCAGCACTGAACGCATGAACAGGAGATCCGATTGAATAAAACGCGACTTGACAGATGTGCAGCCGAATATTTTAAGCAGTGCTGCGTAGTCGAGTGGCGGGCACGTTGGCTGTGTTTTGGATCCCGGCCACATCAGGAAACGGTGCTGTAGGCGCTCCAGCCGGCGCATGTGGGTGACCGCAGCGCCGGACCAGATTACGCCACTGTATTCCAGTACTGATCTCACGTGTGCCTTGTGGGAGGCAAGGGCTGCAACATGGTCAAATCGCGCTCGGTGTGCACCAGCGGACATCTGCATGCTCCTCGCGAGCAGTCTTAGCATTCGGTTGGCTTTAGAGACGGTGGCGTCTACATGGTCCGCGAATGTGAGTTTGGCGTCTAACATGACGTCAGGATCACGCATGCGCAGCACACGTCGCTCAAGCCGGTGGCCAACCAAATTTATGTCGTGCAGAATAAATACATGCCCACTGCATACATGCATGCAGCTGTTGCAACCAAATTATGTATATACTCGTAGAATGTCAAACTCACCATTAGATGGCTCACTTCAGTGGGCGCTGGACATCCGATGGACATCCGATGGACATCCGATGGACATCCGATGGACATCCGATTCCGATGGACATCCGATGGGCATCCGATGGGCATCCGATGGGCATCCGATGGGCATCCGATGGGCATCCGATGGACATCCGATGGGTATCCGATGGACATCCGATGAGCATCGGATGGACATCCGATGAGCATCCGATGGACATCCGATGGACATCCGATGGACATCCGATGGACATCCGATGGACATCCGATGGACATCCGATGGACGCTGGACATTCGATGTGTAGTGCGATATCGTCTGGGCAATGTAGTGTGGAACATGACGTCACATTCGGCGCGTCCAGGCCATGTGACATGCAGTAGCATGACGTCACAGTGCAGTATTTGCACGATGCTTCGTCGGGTGATCGAACCACGGACATGAACAAGACACCTGAGATGGTCAAGGCTGAGTGGATTTATTGTGATACAGCCAGCTATCTATTGGTTTTATATGGGGACACCAACAATATTTTTGCCACTTGTGTTCTTCTCTAGCCTTGTCTGATATGTTCTTCTGGCAAAACATTGTTTGCCATGAATTATTTATAGGGTGCTTATTTAATAAAGCGACAATGAAGTTGTCTATTGTTTAACTAGAATCCAACCAGAGGCAGCCGCTGTTGAACTGTTCACCAAAAACGAAATACATATTTCTAGTGCAAAAAGTATCCAAGTGACACGATCAAGTAATCATTTTAACCCGCGCCGTGCCGGTGCTCGTGGGGGGGGGGGCGTCTACACGCCCCTTGTAACTCGGCTCCTATGGGGAGAAGGCGGAATCCAAAAACACTGTTCGATAGCTCGTCGAAAATCATGTCGAAACTATTTCAGTCATTTTGTTGGGCTCAGGTCAATACTGAGGTCACCAGAGGTCATCGAAGGTCATATTTTCCAATTTTGGGACTTTTCCAGAAACCCCAAAATATCTCTTGAACTATGATAGCTAGGAACAAACGGAAAAAGGAATAGAAAGCTCTTGACAACTTCAATCGCGCAGATGCCATCACATTTTATCTTAAGTTAACAGTTTAGGCTCCAGAGGTCACCGAAAGTCACGATGGCGTTTTCTACCGAAACGTTTTTCGACAATACCTTTGTATTTGTTGAACATGGATAAATACTTTTACCACCATCGCATTTGCCTCGTCAAGACGCTTTGAAACATATTGATGGTGACCGGGTTAGGTCAACTTCAAAATTTGACCTTAGGTCAAGGTCATTTGGTGACCCAGGTAGGTCATTTTACACATGGGGCGACGCGACTCTCGCCTAGACAAACACAGTGGTCTCATTCGCACGTCTATATATTTATTATAACAAGAGTTATTTGCAAAAAAAAGTGCTGGTGACCTCAGATGACCTCAGCTGAACTTGCAGAGGTCACTGCGCAACAATTGAACCTGGGTAATCAAGAATGAGCTAAAATAACATGATTCTGAAAAAGATGATCAGATCTGATGAGTATTCTCTGAATAGGAAGCATTTGTATATTTTCCTATTGACTTAAAAGTACAGGCTCCACGACACGCGTTTTTCGCTTTTTTAATTTCGTTTTTTCATTTTTTAGTTTTTTTTCCGGCCTGGAAAACTTTCTGTTCCATAGGAATACATGGAGACAGCTCCACGAGCGATGGTGATTTTTTTCGAACTCGCGAAAAACGAGAAAAAACGTACTCAGAAAACGAAAACACGACGTGAAAAAAGCGAAAAAACGTAAAAATGAAGCTTATATTCAACCCAAACGTTTGGATTAAATATCGTTTTTTCCGGCTTAGATACTAGGCTTAGATACTTTTAGCAAATACTAGGTGTATGTGCTGCGGCGATATCGAAGCGCGTGTTCAACATACTTTTTTATTCAGTAAAGTTGAATTGTGTGGGTCTACAGAGCAAGCTCTAGCAGCCCCAGTATTTAGTATTGATTACTAATTTAATACCTATTGAGATTCAAGTTGATTTGACCTAATTTCAACTTCATTGTAATGAATGGCTCGTCCTTGGTCGTCCGGTGGCCGCTTCTGCTCCGCGGGTCCGATCTAGCAGCCGGCCGCCCGGCCCACCCGGGACTGTTGCCACGGCACGCTGCCAGCCGGGACTGCTGCCACGGCCGCCCGGCCCACCCGGGACTGCTGCCACGGCCGCCCAGCCCACCCGGGACTGCTGCCACGGCACGCTGTCCACCCGGGACTGTTGCCACGGCCGCCCGGCCCACCCGGGACTGCTGCCACGGCCGCCCGGCCCACCCGGGACTGCTGCCACGGCCGCCTGGCCCACCCGGGACTGCTGCCACGGCCGCCCAGCCCACCCGGGACTGCTGCCACGGCACGCTGCCACCCGGGACTGCTGCCACGGCCGCCCGGCCCACCCGGGACTGTTGCCACGGCCGCCCGGCCCACCCGGGACTGCTGCCACGGCACGCTGCCACCCGGGACTGCTGCCACGGCCGCCCAGCCCACCCGGGACTGCTGCCACGGCACGCTGCCACCCGGGACTGCTGCCACGGCCGCCCGGCCCACCCGGGACTGTTGCCACGGCCGCCCAGCCCACCCGGGACTGCTGCCACGGCACGCTGCCACCCGGGACTGTTGCCACGGCCGCCCGGCCCACCCGGGACTGCTGCCACGGCCGCCCGGCCCACCTGGGACTGCTGCCACGGCCGCCCGGCCCACCCGGGACTGCTGCCACGGCCGCCCAGCCCACCCGGGACTGCTGCCACGGCCGCCCAGCCCACCCGGGACTGCTGCCACGGCACGCTGCCACCCGGGACTGCTGCCACGGCACGCTGCCCACGCTGCCAACGCAAAAACGCGAAAAAATAAACCCATTAACCCTCGCCCTACGGGGGATTTTTTCACCTTCGCCCTACGGGGGGGGGGGGGGGAGCTGACAGGGCCCCCTGTTAACTTCCAAACCAAGCAACTTAGAGCAATGCGGTAAGAACCAGTATGTTGCCTGTCATGAGATTAATCTAACAATATGCGATTTTTAAGTTTCAGGTCAACAGGTGACTTTCCAGGTCAAGTGAATGACCTAAGATCGACCACGTCCACAAATAGCGATTGTACAGGGAGCTTAGTATAACTTCCGAGCGGAGAGAGAAGAGAGACACCGTAAAAAAGTAACGTGTTGCCTGTCATAAGGAGAATTCAAAGGCATCCCATTTTGAGCATCTAGGTCAACTGGTGACCTTTGGGGTCAGGTCAATGACCCTTTGGGGTCTGACATGACCTTGACGAAAAGGTCATAGGTCACGATCTAAAAGTCGTATACACTTCAAATTTTGATAGGATGCGTATAATTGTTGTTTGTACACTCAGCTACTGAAAATGTTAGCAAGATGCGCTGCATATGTAAAAGTTATTCAAGAAAAACTTGAGGGGGGAGGGGGGGGGGGGGGGGGGGGAAGGCTGTCAGCCCCTCCCATAGGGCGAAGATTTAAGGCAAAAAAACACGAAAAAATCAAAGAATACAAAAATTACCAAAACGCATGCCGTGGAGCCAAACCTTAATGGGGAGGTCACGAAATTGACCTGCCCTTAGATCACCGATATACACAAACGAGATATTCGAATTGTAGGCACTTATGGTCCAATTCAATTCTATAAGTTTGAAATCGATCGGCCAAAAACTGTGGCTGTGTACGACCGCAAACTTTTTGGAGGTGGGGTCACGTGACCTGGCCTAGTGACCTGACCTGAGATGACCCGAGGTCAATAATTTCACACAATGTGGGTCATTGATGCCCGACCACTTGTGCCAAAAATGGCGGCACTGCGCGCCGCCGTTTTCCGCTATCCTCGAACAAACCTTAGGGGGCGTCCAAACGTCCCCACGGCACAGCGCGGGTTAACAACCTCATTAACCACTTCCGAGGCTGTAAACCCTGTCAATGATAAACAGTAAACTAGCGAAATACAACTACAAACCAATCATTTCTGTACGCTTCTAAAGACAGACAAGCTCGCTTCAGCTTGACTCAGTCCATTAAACACTGTCGCGTTGGCTGCTCTATTGATTGCCTCTGTCTATTCAGGTCACAACTACAACTGCGACGTGCATTTACCACTGTTAGCCAAAACTCCAAAGTCCGGGCCCTGCATTACGAAGGCAATATACGCGTCGCTTTATAACCAGCTTGTGCACAAACTATATACATAACAAGGTGTACAATAGCAATTCACACAGGTTTATGGCCAGAAATCATGTTTTCACTATGATGGGTACTCTTCGTACGTCGCCAAACTTCCCGTTATGGCATTGTTAGATGGGAAACTTGCAGGGCTGGATATGGATTTCCCCGGTGCGGATTGAGCAGCTGGCCAATCTGCATTCTAGATCGCGATGCAGCGGACCGAGCAGAGAATCTAATGGATTAGATATGACGTCACTAAAAGGTGCAAATGCATGTCAGGATTTTGAGTTCCGATACTGCTACGTGGGTGTTAAACGTCCTTCTTCAAGTAGACCTTAAAGAATATCTGGCTTGCAAATTATGAGTTGTGATGGTGGTTATGATATATTTTTCGTTTAGTTTATTTGTTCTGCTCTTGCCGGATGCTGCAATGTTGAAAAAGCACAGTGTGGCAGTATGAATGTTAAAAATGTAGTCTGGTAATTAAACCAGTCAAAAGTTATGTTAATGTTTGTAGTTACGTATACTCAAGGATTGTCTCAAGCTTGTACCTCACATCGTTCCTTCAATCAGTGTATTAAAAAACCATCCACGTAGTGGCTATTACGGTCTTACGTCAATTACAAAAGCACATATAAGAGCTACACTTGGGTACATACAACTATACACCGAACAGACAGAGCGATGATGGAAAACACACAGCATAAAAGTATAAAAGTATACACTAAAATTAAAGTGATCAAAACAGAACTCTCCATAAAAGTATACAAAGAAGTATAGGTACACTAAAAGACAAAGTGATAAAAAAAACACTGTATACGGGTTTACACCAAAATGACGAGGATGAGAGATAAGAGTAAAAGAGAAAACACACAATAAAAGAATGCGGTGAAGGAAATGGGTACTAAATAAAACATACAAAGAAAAATAAATAAAATGACGATAACATCAAATATACACTAAAAACGAACAGTGTGCGTCTGGTCAGATCTAGGTCACTGGTCATCGATCACAGTCGTGTTGGTCAGCATGGTTCGAAATACGCGTACTGTTGCGGCATCGCAGGCACCTGGCGGTAGACGGTTCCAAGCGGTCGCGGCGCGGTAAGAGAACCCTCTCCGTGTTTGGAAGTTAACCTTGGCCTGCGGAGGTTAAAGGAAATAGTTCACCTTCAACATGGTGTTTTGAACTGGAATAACAGTTTTGTGTTGAGAAATCCTGATCTGGAACTTCTCTTGGCTGAAAAGACTCTCCAGCCGAAGATATTTGACTTTTTGGCGAAGGAATGCGGCGCATATATGATATACCGTACCGTCTGAAAGTGCCAGCACTGCATGGAGCATGCGCAGACCAATAACGCACACCATACAATTAATAATTTACGACCTTCTGTCCTGAATTGGCGTGATGTAGGACCATTTTTGAAAAGAAAAAAAGAAACTATTAAAAAAATATATAATAAAATCGTGTCCTGAAAAAAAAAAATCCGAAGGTGAACTATTTCTGAAAAAATTCCGTAGGTGAACTATTTCCTTTAAAGGAAATAGTTCACCTTCAACATGTGATTTTGAACTGAAATAGCAGTTTTGTAGCCCGTGTTGAGAAATCCTTATCTGCAACTTTTCTTGGCTGACAAGACTCTCCAGCCGAAGATATTTGACTTTTTGGCGAAGGAATGCGGCGCATATATGATATACCGTACCGTCTGAGAGTGCCAGCACTGGTCTGAGCATGCGCAGACCAATAACGCACACCATAACATTAATAATTTACGACCTTCTGTCCTGAATTGGCGCGATGTAGGACCATTTTTGAAAAGAAAAAAGAAACTGTATTAAAAAATATAATAAAATCGTGTTCTGCAAAAAAAAATCCGAAGGTGAACTATTTATTTCCTTTAAGCCTGCCCTGATTCGTGGCTCGCGTCTCACGCTGGGACGCAGCGGAACGCGGAACAAAAAGCGCGCGAATCTTTTGAGGAACGCCTTCCTCCCTCAGTGTCTTAAACACCTTAAACGGAAATAATGACCTTTTCCACAAAAAATGGAGTTAGCACTTGAAATCGCCAGACGAGACCAAAATATATTGTAAATTCATCACATTTTGCATGAAAACTTTCCTACCGAAAGAAGTATTTCAAGTTAAATTTGATAAGCGTTCCACACTTTTACCGACCGGTACTTGCAAGTAATTTTGGTCCTCATCAAACTGCGGGCTTTTCCCGTATTGTTTTTTTACGCAATGGAGTGGAAAATATATTGTGCGTTCTGCTTGTTGTGATTATATGCCCGGCGATCTTCTAAAACTAACAGCGATTGGAAAAAGTGGCAATAAAATCGGAAGCTCATCGATGCACATCAACGGCGGCATAGCTAGTGGTTGCGACCCTCAATTTTTGAAAATAGATTCATTTGTTTTGAACATTAGGAGTATTGTATAATTTGTCTGTGGCTGTATATAACACTATGCTTTATAATTATCATGAAAAATAATAATTTTTCCCCAAAAAACTAACAAACATTAACACAAATCTGGCAATTAAATCGGAAGCTCATCGATGCACATCGTCGGCGACCTATTTAGCGTCGGCGATTTGTTTACAAAGTCATTGTCGTGCTTAACATGACCTGACATGACAGTTAATAAGTCATTGTCATGCGCCACTTAACCATTGTGGCGAGTTGTTCCTGATTAGTATACCCAAGTCCCGTAGCAGGCTTTGTTAATGACGTCACTGGTGCCATTCTTGTGTAGCATTGAAAAAATATATCTGATTTTGAGTTGAAAGCTAATTAAAGACTTATTCAAATTATTGTTTTTAAGTTTGAATTTTCTTGTTAATCATTATTAAAGGTATTTTATCACTGTATTTCATAGTAGTTGACACTTCAGAAACTTGTGACGTAATAATATTGTATCCAATATGCATTTCCCTCACCTTTTGCTATTGTGGCGCAGTGCCGAGTGCTTTGCGAATAATAGCTTGCTGGGGTTCAATTCATTCCGCCCTTATTTTATTCGAGTTGGTATAGTTTGCATGTTGTTGTTATTCATGACTTATACTGATAGTCAGTCATGTATCACGGATGCTTCACGGATTGCTTCACTTACAGGACTAAATGTCGGCACCATCAGGACTGAATGTCACACTTACAGGACTAAATGTCGGCACCATCAGGACTAAATGTCACACTTACAGGACTGAATGTCGGCACCATCAGTACTAAATGTCACACTTACAGGACTAAATGTCGGCACCATCAGGACTAAATGTCACACTTACAGGACTAAATGTCGGCACCATCAGGACTAAATGTCACACTTACAGGACTAAATGTCGGCACCATCAGGACTAAATGTCACACTTACAGGACTAAATGGTCGGCACCATCAGGACTGAATGTCACACTTACAGGACTAAATGTCGGCACCATCAGGACTAAATGTCACACTTACAGGACTGAATGTCGGCACCATCAGTACTAAATGTCACACTTACAGGACTAAATGTCGGCACCATCAGGACTAAATGTCACACTTACAGGACTAATGTCGGCACCATCAGGACTAAATGTCACACTTACAGGACTAAATGTCGGCACCATCAGGACTAAATGTCACACTTACAGGACTAAATGTCGGCACCATCAGGACTAAATGTCACACTTACAGGACTAAATGTCGGCACCATCAGGACTAAATGTCACACTTACAGGACTAAATGTCGGCATCATCAGGACTAAATGTCACACTTACAGGACTAAATGTCGGCACCATCAGGACTAAATGTCACACTTACAGGACTAAATGTCGGCACCATCAGGACTAAATGTCACACTTACAGGACTAAATGTCGGCATCATCAGGACTATATGTCACACTGACAGGACTAAATGTCGGCACCATCAGGACTAAATGTCACACTTACAGGACTAAATGTCGGCATCATCTGTCAATATCAAGGCATCTAATGCCTTGCAGAGCTCTCTCCCCAGACGTCAGGATTTGTATGTGGGATATTGCAGAGACGGCAAGCAGTGCAAACAGTTCATGCTCAACTAGGACAAAGTACAATGATGTCTAACGAGAGTTTTGTATAATGGTGATCATGGCGACATGGTGCATACATACATTATGTTTGTTCTTTTGTTATTCTTTAAGCTTATTCCTTTCAACAAAGTTCCCAAGAGTTGCATGATGCATTGCCATAGAATCACGAGACCGGTGGACGAAGTTAACAGTTCCAATGTTCGCTTTGTTCATACGAGGTCGCATTAACTGGATCCGTTTCAAGCCGTTCGTGTTAGTTTCGTCAATACTGGTAAATGGTAATACATCCCTCGCTCAAGTACAACCTCCCGTACTAGCGTGAATGTATGAATTGGTCACCGGTCACGAACAGAGCGTTAATCGTGATCACTCCGGACGTCCAGGGCAATGAGTCCCGGCGGGTTACCACGCTGCTGGCTAACTGCGGATCGGGTCACGATTCGAATAACGCTCCTGGTTTAATGCGATTCGACAATGACGAAGGCAATGTAGTTATATGTGTTCAGTGATGGCTCAGGAGTATGGGGGTGTAAAGGGATGATTACGTGGCCAATATCAGAGAAGCGGCAATGCCGAAAGAGCAAGTTCCCACCAATGGGATCTGCCCCTCCCTGGAGTGCATCAGACTAACGCCTGTTCCACGCGCAGTAAATAGCTGCAGTTTCTGTGTGTATCAAAAGACGAGCTTTGCCTGCCACTTTCCACCCTCATGTCACCTCGGAAACCGGGGTGAATTTTGTGCTAGCACCAGAACATTCACACCAATCATCTCTTCTTCCTGCCGCAGTAAACCACGGGGAGTTTCCCTCCATGTTGGACGGCCGCCTGTACCCATCTCTGATGTCGGGGCAGCCCTCGACCGAACACGGCGGGGGTCGCCAAGATCTGTGGAGTCTGCTCGGACCGCGCCAAGAGTCTCCACTTCGGCGGCATGGCGTGCGACTCGTGCAAGGCCTTCTTCCGCCGGAGCGTGCAGAATGAAGCGTACAAACACTTCCGGTGTTCGTACGAAGGCCGCTGTCACATCACCATCACGTCGAGGAAGTGCTGTCAGTTCTGCAGGTGAGGCCCGCGTCCGTCTGCCGGCGCCGTGGGGGGGCCGGGAGGGGAGGGGGAAGGGAGGGGGAAAAGACACTGGGATGGGAGGAAGAAGCGAGAGTGGCGTGTCCGTCTGCCAGCGCCGCGTGGGCGGGGGGGGGGGGGGGGGCGGAGGGGTGAAGGGTTTGGAAAAGACACGGGGATGGGAGGAAGAAGCGGGAGTGCCGCGTCCGTCTGCCGGCGCCGCGTGGGACGAAGGGAGGAGAGGAGAGGGGGCGAAGGAAGGGGAAAAGACACGGTGATGGGAGGAGGAGGCGGGAATTGAGGTGAATCGATGCAAAAAAGAGGCAATGGCGAGAGACATGGAAAGGAAGGAGAAGGAAGACAAGAACGAAGGAGGGGGTGAGGAGGGAGACGAAATCAAGAAAGGCAGGAAAGGAGGAGGGGGAGGGGGGGGATGGAGACAGGGACGGAGATATGGGGAAAGCGTCATGCTGCGCTGGCACTGAAGCGTGGTTGGAACTTCACGGAGCTGCTTTGGGCAACACCAACACAACATTCCGGATTATTGAATATATTGCAATTGACTGCGAGCATTGCTATTTTTGATTGTTATATTAGCCGTTTTCACGAATGATTATTGCGCTGAAAAGTTTCTGAAAGATTCTGAAAGATTTGAAGAACTACACAACTTTTACATGTGATTTTTGGCTAGAAATGTCTCTCATAATTTGTAATATGCTGGTAAGAATAAAATATGTTGACAAAATTTCAGTTTGGTGGTAATAAGCAAGATAAGTATTGATATAATCTTCCTGAAAGTTTCAGGAAAATTCAGGAAGTTTCAGGAAGATTCTATACTTATCTTGCTTATTACCACGGAACCGCAATTTTGTCAACATATTTTATTCTTACCAACATATTACAAAAATTATGAGGGACATTTCTAGCCAAAATCCCATGTAAAAGATGTGTAGTTTTTCAAAATTTTAAGAATCTTTCAGAAACTTTTCAGCGCAATAATCCTTCGTGAAAACGGCTATTTTGAATGTTAGTCGTGATTTGTAATTTGTATTTGTATTATTTGCATCAGTGATGTTTCACTGACGGCACGTTAGACTTTGCAGAGCAGTATTGGAAGAAGCTTTGGAGTGGTGGTATGATAACGCAACTTAACTCTTTGTTTTGCCAAACATTTATTTGTATTTGTAGCCATGGCGGTCACGGACCTGTTAAAGCGACTAAGTACTATAGTCTGTCGAAGTTAGCAGAACATTTTACAGTCCAGTAAGTTAGATTGACGACTTATTTCATGTGCACCATTATGGCAATGGAACGCGGACATTAAAAATGGAAATTTTACCTATGAATCACCCATGAGAATTATGATTTATTGATCAGATATGGTAATAATTCCTATTGCCGTATCCTAAGTAGCCCAATGGAGCACTCATCACTCACGTCTGTGAGATATCGGGTCTATGCAGCATACCAAGACGCTTGAGCAATGTCTTAAGGCGGCCGCACACTGGGCAATTCGGTGCGCGATATTACTGCGAAATTCCGCAATTCCACGGTGTTCAGCCGCGAAAAAGTCCGTCCGGACGAGCTTTTTCCGCGGCTGAACACCGCGGAATCGCAGAATTTCGCAGTGATATCGCGCGCCGAATGGCCAAGTGTGCGGCCGCCTTTAGTCAAAAGTGCACACGCTGCGAATGGTGTCATAGTTTTTAGTTTGGTAGTTTACGTGACAAGGGACGCTGGG
>JAXIVJ010016725.1:0-28079 GCA_036785665.1 Chirona hameri | reverse complement strand
ATATATATATATATATATATATATATATATATATATATATATATATATATATATATATATATATATATATATATATATATATATATATATATATATATATATATATATATATATATATATATATATATATATATATATATATATATATATATATATATATATATATATATATATATATATATATATATATATATATATATATATATATATATATATATATATATATATATATATATATATATATATATATATATATATATATATATATATATATATATATATATATATATATATATATATATATATATATATATATATATATATATATATATAATATATATATATATATATATATATATATATATATATATATATATATATATATATATATATATATATATATATATATATATATATATATATATATATATATATATATATATATATATATATATATATATATATATATATATATATATATATATATATATATATATATATATATATATAGTGTCAATATTTTGAAAACAATCGGGCCTGCGGAGGTGGTGTCAGGATCTTGTTTTGGAGAGGGTGTTACGAATGCGGTTGTGCGGCGCATACTTTCTTCGTAGTTTTCGGTACAATAAATGCGTCAGAAACATTTTCAATGCAATATGCATCATACATACTGGGAGTATACAGGTTTGTTGGCAGAGGCGCACTCAGGTACAAA
Organism: Chirona hameri; assembly: GCA_036785665.1. NCBI lineage: Eukaryota > Metazoa > Arthropoda > Thecostraca > Balanomorpha > Balanidae > Chirona > Chirona hameri. Next base: position 27,364 of record JAXIVJ010016725.1, on the reverse strand, counting down.
AAATGGGAGGCGATACCATACCTCGAATTAGGTCCAACTTCAAATAAGTAAGATGATAAAAGTGTTACTCGCATGGTGCCTCCACGTTGTTTTCCTGGATCCGCCTATGCTCAATATATTAAATTTAACAAACTGCAGCAAGTAATGCCCACATGTGACGTTCATGTTGTTCCAAACAATCAAGAACAGCACACATTTTTTACCAGAAAATGCCCCCCCATTTTACATCCCCTGAATACGCCTATGATTTTTATTTTGGTATTTATCTTTTGGTATATTAAATGCTAGTACATTTGAAGCTCAAAGGTGTTTGGGGCATGCAAATCGGCCAAACCACATGGCGGCAATGACCTTTAAATAACACCCAAAATTATATTTTTGTTTGCCCGCTATCCCCCTATTTTTGAACAAAAATAAATTTCTGGGCTCCAAAGAAAGATCCTGTCATGACGAATCGAATAGCATTTGCCCCATCAAAATCGACCGAGCGGTTCTCGAGATCTCGGGGGGGGGGGGGGGGGGGGCAGAAACTGACCCCCCCGCAGGTTAACGTAATTTTGGCCGCCTACAGGGAATAGAGTTAACATATTCCACTAGGGCATGGCATCGTCTACAAGGGGCAGCCCATCTTACACTAGGGGCATCATATCTTCGACCAGGGTCATCACAGCTTCCAGTGAGGGCAACACAGCTTACAGTGAGGCATTACATTTTCCACTTGGGCATACCATCTTCTACTAGGGGCATCACAACTTATAAAAGGGGCATCACAACTTCTAATAGGGGCATCACAACTTCCACTAGGGGTATCATAACTTCCAGTGGGGGCATCACAGCTTCCAGTGTGGTATCACAGCTTCCAGTAGGAGCATCGCAGCTTCCACTAGAGGCATCGCATCTTCCACAAGGGCATTACGGCTTCTATTAGGGGCATCGCAGCTTCCAATAGGGGGACCATATATTCCTGCAGGGGCATCACATCTTCCACTTACAGGCATCACATCTTCCACTTACGGGCATCACATCTTCCACTTACGGGCATCACATCTTCCACTTACGGGCATCACATCTTCCACTAACGGGCATCACATCTTCCACTTACAGGCATCACATCTTCCACTTACGGGCATCACATCTTCCACTAGATGCAGCTTACTTGGTTCTCTAACATATATTCCGTTTTTTTCTTAAAGATCTTTATTTTTATCTTTATTTTGCGGAAATGCTTCCCTTTTTTGTAGGGGAGGGGGGGGGGGGGGAGGAGGTGAAAAGAACGAAAATCCGACATTGCCATTTTGAAGAGAATGTCATTTGCTTTTGTTTGACCCTTGTATTTGCAATTTGCATCAAAACTCGATTTTCTACGATTTTTTAAACATGTATTGTTTTTCCACCCAAAATGGCATGACACGACGTCATTAAAAAGTCATTATCTCCCAAAGCACTACACCATTTCCAGTAAAATGTGGCGAGAAGACGTAGAATTGATGCTGCATAAGGTACTGAAAGTTCAACGTCGTTATGTGTCATAGTTTTCAAGTTATTGGACAAATCCGGGATTCCTGTAGGGGTATCACCTTTCCAATAGGGCTTTCACGTCTTCCACTAGGGACATCACATTTTCCAGTATTGATATCGCATTTATTTTACTGGGGCATCACATCTTCCACTAGGGCATCAAATCTTCCAATAGGGGCATCACAGCTTTCAGTAGGGGCGTCACATCCTCCACTAGGGCATCACATCTTCCACAAGGGCATCACATCTTCCACTAGGGGCATCGTATCTTCCACAAGGGGCACCACATCTTGCACAAGGATCATCACATCCCTCACTAGGGAATCACGCTTCTCACGCTCGATTAAGTAGGCAGCACGACACTAGTTGGGGGGGGGGGGGGCATCGTGTTCCACAAGGGACTTGAAATTCTAGAAGTTGGGCATCACGATCCGGGCATATCGCATTTACGGTATTTGCGGTATAGTAGCTACGCCCAGAGGTCTATAAATGGCGAGATTTGTCGCTCACGACGAATCTCGGGGAATTGCTGTCGCACGATGAAAACTCCTCGGTAAGGATTGTCACCACATATCAAGCAAAATACTTTCACTTAGACGCCTGGATGGACGTTTCACGAGCGAAGCCGAGCGAATGGATGCCAAATTTGAAATCAGCGTCACAAAATGTCCTGGAATCTGCCAGATTCCAAAAAGGTCATATCAGGTTATCGGAGGTCAGTGGCCTCGGTTGAACTGTGAAAATGCATGACCCCAGTGGAACATATAACAATGTAAAATGGATGCCAAATTTGAAATCAGCGTCACAAAATGTCCTAGCAACTGCCATAGGGCAAAAATGTCGTATCAGGTCATCGGAGATCAGTGACCTCGGTTAACCTCTGAAAAGGTCAACTGAGGTCACAATCTCAGTGGAAACCATAAATGTCACCTGTTGACACCTCCACATGTGCATATGCTCCTGAGCAGCTAACACTCGGAAACTGCACAAGTTACAAGCACCGATACTACGGGACGCCAGTAGCGCCTGGCATGACCTTGAGAAACAGGTTATAGGTCACGGGTCATTGGGGATAGAACTTAACAAAAGTTGAAAGTATGTATCAAATTGTTCAAAAGTAGGGTACTGAAAGTTTTATTGCAATCGGTTGATAAATACGCGAGTTATTTTCGAAAAAGCTTTCATGCGACACTCACTGCGACACTCACCTTCGCTACACGCTTGCTACCACTCGCTAATAACGTAAGTCAATGGGCCCGCTACCGGCCCGCTACCGGCCCGCTACCGGGCTGGCCTGGCTCGCGGTTTCCCTCATTCTAATTGAAACCGGCTAGCGTAAAACACGACATAAGTCAGTCAAAAATACAGATATGGCTTTGAAATTCGGTTTGGGTATCGTCCATACTTGGTTCTCCAATATATCTTCCGGTTTTTTAATATATTTGAGAGAGAAAAAATTGTGGAATTAAAAAAAAAAATCTTAAATATATTCAAAAACCGGAATATATATTGGAGAACCAAATATGGACGATGCACAAATCAAATTTCAAAGCAATATCTATATTTTTGACTGACTTATGTTCAGTTTTACGCTACCCGGTGACAATTAGAATGCGGGAAACCGAAATTCGCATACCGGCAGCGAAAAACCGATCGCCCCAAAGAAACGCGGCTGCTATTAATTATTATGCCATTAAGTCTGTACGATCCAGAAAACCACTCGTTGGTATTTTTGCTTGCAAGCATACCTTATGTGTTGTATTGTGGGTGAAATCCATGAAGCATATTTTGTGTTGCGTGATCATTTATTTTCTTGTGCGTGGGACTGTTTTTCTCACGTGTAAAATGTACAAAATGTAAATGCACAAAATGTAAATGTAAAAATGTAAACAAAAATGTAAAATTTCACCCAGTCTTCATTTTTGTATTCTGAAAATTGTCCCGTTTTGTTTTTGATCACAAAGAATGGGACGCCCAACCAAGTGTAACAAACAAGGTCCATTCTCTTGCTCGGTTCGGCCGGGTTCTGATCCTCCAACAACGGCATAAACTTCTCCAAAGCCCAATATTTGTCGCTCACTTACAGAAATCTGTCGCCACCGCTCGCTACTAAGTTACCGAAAAAATAGACCTGTGGCTACGCCCTTGCGTTACAAGGATGGACAATGCAGTATGACAGGTATGGCATGGGCCATACCAACTTTCAGGAGCTGGAGTTAGCAAACTGCCATATCAACTTTGGAACCAGCGACACCAATTTGGGATCAGCTATACCAACTTGAAATATTTGTTAAGCTGAAAACCTGGAACTGTTAAACAAATTGCGCCGCGGAGCGGCGCGATTTGTTAAAGTCTTATGCCCTGGATATGCATTCTCATCAATGCGTCGCATTGCGTATGGTGCGGACCTCTAAAAATGCTATTGTGCGTTAAAAAGTGCGGTAAAAAAGGTGATAAAGTGAACTATTTTGCCCAATTATATAGGGAAGTAGCAACATAATACATTAATGCGCCCAGAAACGGGTTTATTTTTTTTAACCCGCATATAATTTAATGTGTAGTTAAATTGCGCCACGGAGCGGCACTAAAATTTTGAGTTTTATTCCCTGGGCAACTGCATTCTTACTGTTGAAAGGCCGAGGCTCCCTTCAGATCGTCTAGGGGCAACTCCGACCTTTCCAACGCCCTTCCGACTTGTTCAGGGACTCATCTGGGATCCGCGAGAAGACATGATGTGGAATGGGTGATATATGTTAAATACAAAGGCTTACTCTACAACAAAAATTAAAATCAGCCTTTGGGTATATTGTAACACCCTGACGAAGGGTGTTACAATATACCCGAAAGCTCCGCTTTTAATGTTTTTCTTGTGGAGTAAGTCCTCTTTGTATTTAATCTTCATCTGGGATCTCTACGTGCTATTGGCCCTTACGGTCTGACCAGGGACTCTTCTGACCTTCTCAGAAGTCCCTCTTGTGTGTCAAGGGGCCTATTCGGCCTGTTCAGAGGTCAGTGGCGTACTCAGGATTCACTCCAGGAGGGGGCAATTTTTATCAAGGGGGCATACGGTATCCCCACTAAAAAAGTAACCGGATTTGGCCCACTATATTTTTAGAGAGGCATATTTGCCACATTTTTTCCTTTAAAAAAATCAAAAAAATCATTCATTTTGTTCTCGAAATAGGGTCCTTCGGGCCCTATTTCCAAAGGGGCACGCACATACGGCCAAGGGGACACGTACGGACCTTCAGGAGGGGGCAATTTCCCCGTCCCCCTTGGGTACGCCTATGTCAGAGGTCCTTCCGACCTGGCCAGGAACTGCACTGGCTTCTTTGTCGCCTTGCCGACATGCTCAGGGGCCCCTCCGACCTTCCCAAGGGCCCCTCCAGTCTGGTTAGGAACTCATCCGGCATGGTCAAGGGCCCTTCCGACCGGCCCAGGGACCTTTTCGGTCTAGCCAGGGGCCCCTCTGACTTGCCCAGGAGCCCTCCGATCTGCCTAGCGACTCTTCTGGTCGAACTGCGCTGGCTGCTTTGTCGCCCTGCCGACATCCTCAAAAGGCCTCCGACCTGCCCTGGGGCCCCTCCGTGCAGGCTAGGGGCCAATTCGGCATGTTCAGGGGCCCTTCTTACCCGCCCAGGTTTTTTTCGGTCTGGTCAGGGGCCCCTCCGATCTGCACATGGGCCCTTTGAACTTTCCAGGAGCCCTCTGGTCTCTCCAGGGGCCCTCCAGCCTTATAAGGTGCCCTTCCGACCTGGCAAGTAACTGCGCTGGCTGCTTTGTCGCCTTGCGACATGCTCCGAGGGCCCTCTGACCTGCCCTGGGTCCCTCCGTGCTGGCTGGGGGCCCATTCGGTATGTTCAGGGGCCCTTCTGACCCACCTTGGGGCCCTTTTGGTCTGGTCAGGGGCCCTCTGACCTGAGCAGGGACCCTTTTAACTTCCCAGGGGCCCTCTGGTCTGTCCAAGGGCCCGCCAACCTTCTCAGGGGCCCTTATGACCTGGCAAGGGACTGCGCTGGCCGCTTTTTCGCCCTGCCGACAGGCTCAGGGGCCTCTCGACCTGCCCAGGGGCCCCTCTGTGCTGGCCAGGGGCCCATTCGTCGTGTTCAGGGTCCCTTTTGATCTGGCCAGTGGCCCCTCTGACATGCACAGGGCTCTTTTGAACGTCCAAGGGGCCCTCTGGTCTTTCAGAGAGGGCCCTGGTGGCTCTAAAGGGCCTCTGAAGTTCTCTAAACTTTCCCTCTAAAGACCACGCTTCACGTGGTAAAGAGCCCATGATACCGCGCTTCGCGCGGTCTCGTCGGCGAAAAGGGCCCTCCTGGCCTCCAGGAAAAGGGCCCTCCTGGCCTGGGGGGGGGGGGGGGGGGGGGGGGGGGGTCGCACCCTCCCTTGGCTACGTGTCTGGCACTACACATTTCCTCGAAAATGCTGTGCCGCACTATACATTTCCTCAGAAATGCTGTTTCGCACTACATACAAATTTGTAATGCTTAATCATGCTTAATGCTTTGGAAAGACGAACCCATTAATAGCCTTATCTTTTGCTGTGGGGATGCATTTCAGTTCATCGTTATAACACTTGGAAATATAGGACAACATTAAGTGTGATTAGTTTTAGGTACAGACACAGATAACAGGTGACTGTGGTTATCTGTGGTACATATAATTGCTTGTAGTAGGAAGGTTATAACCCCAGCATTCAATAAGCTGACTCCTCGATGTTTTTTAAGCTTGAGACACAATTTCTGAATCCTAAGAAACACATCCAACATTAAGATCACTGAACAGTGACCCCATCGATCAGCCGGAACGTTGGCTGATATCACATCGTACATAACTCGTACCGTAGACGTGAAACATTGATCATCAACATTGGAGATTGATCATCGCGGCCGCCCGGCTCCTTTGTCAAGAGTTGAGCCATGGCGCCGGGCCATACATACGGGAGTGAGCTTTATTGGCGCCGAGTTTCTCCGCTCTGCGATCTTGCCGTTTGATGCGCTGTCAAAGTGTTCCGTTTCGTCACTTTAGTTGAGACCTGGGCGACTGAGAGCAGACCTGCCGAACTGACCTGCCGCCAGACATGTGCTATTTACGCTCGCAATGAGCTTAAAGGCACATTCCCACCTTAACATTAGTTTTGAGTTGAGATAGCTAAGTTAGTGGCCATATAGCGAAACTGGGGGGGGGGGGGACATTGAAAACAAACACAGTTATCTGGTTTAAGATAAATTCAATTGTGATTTTAAAATTTGGGCCTTAGTAAGGCCCACACCTATACGGAGTTTGTACTGATGACGTCAGCTCTCGTTAGGGCCGGGTATACTTGTTTAGAAATAAATCTTGATTGTCTATGATCGCGATGTTCGATTGTTGATTGATGTGTTACGCCGTGCCAACATTCGACCAATTGGAGCTATTTAAGTCAATAATGTCAATTTAAGAGCAATCAGGTATGCCTCGAATGCGCTGTGTTGTGTGTGGCGAATCAAATATTTCTACTACGGTGTACAGGTGAGTGCGTCATGCTATTTCATTTACCAACAGCCAACAGGTTCCTATTTTCCTTTCAACGTATTCACTAATTATGCTGTGATTATCGTTTCAAATACCACAACAGCATAAACCAGACAAAATACAATTTGTTTGCATAAGGATACATTATTTGGCTAATCAGATGCTTACGACGGATACCTTTGTAAAACAATGAGTGGGAAAATGTGCCCATGCCATTATTTTAATATTGAAAAGAAAGTTTTGACATTAAAAAATTGAAAGGAGGGAATTGTCCTTTCCTGTTGCCCTGAGGAGGATTTCAAAACACATTTCACCAAATAAAAGTTGCTTATATTGTATATAAAATGCTGAAACATGCCAATGTTCTGCAATTTTTCCCATTTGGCAGGGGCTATGGCCACTGGTCTTTCACTGTATCCGCCAGTGGTGTTCTATCAATATGTTTGCTAGCGATGATGTTCAGTGATACAAATTATGAATTATAGAAATGTAAGGTTCTTTGACCAAAAATGATACAGGTAATCTTCGAGTAAGATGGTGCACCTGCCGGTGCGCCGTGTAATGCACAGTATGGCAGCATATGGTAACATCAGAAAAGCATCTGCATTGTGCACCACATAAAATGTGTCATATTTCTTCTGACGAAGAAGTTAAACCTAACCAAGGTGTGGCAGGAAACAATTGTAATAACAAAATCAAACCTGACCTAACCTTTACAGCAATTACGGTTGCAGGGACCAACGTTTAGAACACTCCGCTCACTACGCTGTGGCCCTACTGGGGGGGGGGGGGGGGGAGGAGGGGGGGGGGGGGGGGGGGGGGGCTGTTACCCCTGGACCCCCAGACCATCTTGTAGACAAAAACTAACCCTACAGTGTAAATAAGTTGTTCCATGTGTTCACGCAACCTAACCTAACCTATTTATAATAATAACGGCTTCGTCAGAAGAAATATGAAATGCTGCCGTGGTGAACAATGCCTCTGCTTTTCTGGTGTTACCATATGATGCTATGACGTCATACTTTTCATAACATGGTGCACTGACAGAAAGTGTGTTCAGAATAAGCAGCTTCAACAAGATGTATCATTGGCCATTGCAAAAATATGTCATGGATCATGGATGTATCATATGCTGTGTCTGACCCCTTGTGACCTGCTGCTGCGTCTGACCCATGTGACCTGCTGGTATGTCTGACCCTGTGTGACCTGCTGCTGTGTCTGACCCTGTGTGACCTGCCGCGGTGTCTGACCCCGTGTGACCTGCCGATGCGTCAGCTCACCCTGTGTGACCTACCGCTGTGTCTGACCCCGTGTGACCTGCTGCTGTGTCTGACCCTGTGTGACCTGCCGCTGCGTCTAACCCTGTGTGACATTCCGCTGTGTCAGCTGACCCGTGTGATCTGCCGCTGTGTCTGGCCCGTGTGACCTGCCGCTGTGTCTGACCCTGTGTGACCTGCCGCTGTATTTGACCCTGTGTGACCTGACGATGCGTCTAACCCTGTGCGACATTCCGCTGCGTCAGCTGACCCGTGTGACCTGCCGCTGTGTCTGACCCGTGTGACTTGCCGCGGTGTCTGACCCTGTGTGACCTGCCGCTGTATCTGACCCTGTGTGACCTGCCGATGCGTCTAACCCTGTGCGACATTCCGCTGCGTCAGCTGACCCGTGTGACCTGCCGCTGTGTTTGGCCCGTGTGACCTGCGCGGTGTCTGACTCTGTGGGACCTGCCGCTGTGTCTGACCCCGTGTGACCTGCTGCTGTGTCTGACCCCGTGCGACCTGCTGATGTGTCTGACCCTGGTTGTTGTACACTGGTTGTTGTACTGTATGTTGGTGTGGTCGTGCCATGACCTGAGCTGCTGAGCTGCCCCCCCCCCCCTTGGGCTGACCACCCCTCTACCCACAGGCGGTGAAGAAGCGTATGCGCCAGTCGTCCGAGTCAGAGCCGAGCTCAGCGGCCAGGCGTCCCTCGGAGGAGGCAGGCAGGGCTGGCCAGCTGACCGAGCGCAGCAGGGCGGCCGCCCGCTTCCGTCCGGCTTACTTCCCTTCCCTTTACCTGCGTTTTTGCCTGAAGCAGATCGTTCTGATTTAAATAATCTGGATGGCTGTGTTGTGCGGTACTTTTTATATTTTGCTCGGTAAAGGCTGAATACGGACACTGTCGTGTGGTTTTGGGTAACCATACGATCCATTTTGTCCGATTATTCATCAAGGAAGCACATTTCGGTTTGCTAATAGTTAATCAAGTTGTTGCATCTGGCTTTCAAGGGCGGGCACAATGTGGTGTATGATACTGTTCCCTGCACTGAGCTACGAAAATAAAAAGATGAAAGCATTACACTGTCTGCGAAATCAAATCATTGCCGGAATATCAAACGGAAGATTTCGTGATCAGTGTCCTAAGTATGGTCTGTACACCAAGTTTCAGAAAAATCGAAACACCCCGATAATACCAAAAGGAAGATTACTAACCTCCGTAACTCCTTAGTAACGCAAAATACCGCCACCACTAAGAGCATGATATTCGTGATCAGCATCCCTAAGTATGGTCTGTACACCAATTTTCACGAAATTGACATACCCTGGCGGACCTTCGTATGTATGTATGACCGTCCGTATTTCGTAAGATACGAAAAATCCCAGACCAAAAACATTGGATTCGTGATCAGCGTATCGGATATGGTATGTGGACTAATTTTCAGCGAAATTGAGATGCCCTAAATATTAAACCGCAGTTTGCTGTAAATCTGCTCCTAGTTTGACGGTGGTGTACAAAGACGCATACGTTTCAATGATTCCATGACGAATCTTCGTCCCGCATTTCTTCGTCGGGCATTTCTTCGTCCGCATTTCTTCGTCCGCAAATCTTCGTCTCCGCATTTCTTCGTCGCGCGTTTCTTCGTCTCGCATTTCTTCGTATCCGCAAATATTCGTCTCGCATTTCTTCGTATCCGCAAATATTCGTCTACGCAATTATTCGTATCGCAAGTCTTCGTCTACGCCAAATCTTCGTCCTACGCAAATCTTCGTCTACGCAAATCTTCGTCCGCAAATCTTCCTCCGCAATTCTTCGTCCGCAAATCTTCGTCCGCAAATCTTCGTCCGCAATTCTTCGTCCGCAAATCTTCGTCCGCAATTCTTCGTCCGCAAATCTTCGTCCGCAAATCTTCGTCTGCAAATTTTCGTCCGCAAATCTTCGTCCGCAATTCTTCGTCCGCAATTATTCGTCCGCAAATCTTCGTCCGCAATTCTTCGTCCGCAATCTTCGTCCGCAAATCTTCGTCCGCAATTCTTCGTCCGCAAATCTTCGTCCGCAATTCTTCGTCCGCAAATCTTCGTCCGCAAATATTCGTGCCTACTCTACGAAGATTTGCGTAATTATGAGCGCTTCCGTGGCGACGCTTTTGAGAAGCTCATATCTCTGCAACCGCACGTCCGATTGACAAGCGGACTTCTTTGCTGAGCAGCCCATTAACCTACCTGTTTGAGACCAGTGCCGACTCATGTGTGTGACTACCACTGCGCGTGGCGCGTGCCGCGTGAGGGGTGTTGAAAAGTATTTTCTCGCAATAACTCTGCAACGGCTGGGCAGATTATGTGCAAATTTCGTGTGTGGTTAGGTACCCCTCAGCCGCCACTTTTACACAACTCAGGGGTGGGGTGGGATCTGCACGTGCGCACGTGCACACCCCTATTCTATATATCAGAAACGGCTGAGCCGATTGTGTTCAAATTTGGTGTGTGGTTAGGGACCTCTCATCCGCCAGTTTTCCCACACGTCAGGGGTGGGTGCCTCTGCACGTGCGCACGTGCACACCCCTATTCTGTATCTCAGGAAGACTGAGCCGATTGTGTTCGATCGAATTTGGTGCGTGGTTACTGCAGACTGGTTATTGATTCACCGTTTTTGGAAGGATTTAATCACGATTCATTTTGGAATATGAATGATTCAGTCACCGTTTGATTCATGTATAACCATTTTAAGAAATGATTCTTTACGATTCAAAGAATCAATTTTTTTAAAAAATCAAATCACGTTTGACTCACCATTTGTGTGTGTGTGTGTGTGTGTGGGGGGGGGGCAGTGAAACTGTGATCTCGTTTTGAGATAACCCCAACACCCCTATGGAAGATTTATTTGCAGATTTGGGCTGTTCTCGTCTTGGCGAACCTTTTGCCATCAAAAACCTTTCTCACCAAGCAAAATGCAGATTTTAGCCCCCAAAAATGGCCGAAAAGTGAGGGGGCCATGCCCCCCCCCCCCGCCCCCCCCCTGTTCCTACGCCTATGCCAATACCACATGGCGTGCAAGTCTTGAGCCGGGTGCCAAATTGACTGCCCCGCTTCGGCCGGCAGAATCCGCTGCGCTCGGACGGCCTAGCGCCACGGTGCTGACTGGGTCACCCCGCCCGGTTACATACAGCCTGCCGACATGCCGACATCAGATCGATGTCAGGGTGGCGTTGGCGGTAACCGGACAAAAAGTCAAAAGTCAAAAAGTCAAAGGACAAAAAGTCAAATGTGAAAAAGTCAAATGACAAAAAGTCAAATAGGCTAAAAGTCAAATGCAAAAAGTCAAAACACCAAAAAGTCAAATGCAAAGTCAAAAGGATAAAAGTCAAATGCAAAAAGTCAAAGAGGCAAAAAGTCATAATGGATAAAATTAAAAAAGGCAAAAAGGCAAAAAGGCAAAAAGGCAAATGCAAAAAGTCAAAAAGGCAAAAAGTAAAATGCAAAAAGTCAAAAACGCAAAAAGTCAAATGCAAAACTGCGGACGAATATTTGCGGACGAAGATTTGCGGACGAAGATTTGCGGACGAAGATTTGCGGACGAAGATTTGCGGACGAAGATTTGCGGACGAATATTTGCGGACGAAGATTTGCGGACGAAGATTTGCGGACGAAGATTTGCGGACGAAGATTTGCGTAGACGAATATTTGCGTAGACGAATATTTACGATACGAAGATTTGCGTATACGAAGTTTCGCGGATACGAAGAAATGCGAGACGATGATTTGCCGATACGAAGAAATGCGAGACGAAGGCACGCGCGACGAAGAAATGCGCTACGAAGAAACGCTAGACGAAGATTTGCGGACAAAGAAATGCGCTACGAAGAAATGCTGGACGAAGAATTGTCCGGACACCGTTTCAATGGTTGGTTGGTTTTGTATTCAAAGCGCCAGAATTGTCTCGAAATAATTGTGCCATACTTTGGCAGCGTAAAGGATTTCTGTATAGCTCTCTAGAGCTCAATATGACGTTATCATCTCAAATTTAAATAACTTAATTTTTATCAAGTTAAGTGTCGTTTTCGAGAAGAAAAAAATATCACTATCGTTTTCAGCAGTACTTATTTCATATTTTCGGGTACAACCGGCGTATATTTGACAACTTTCAGAAAGGTGGCAATGTCCCTTTAGCTTTGTGAGGAGAATTGCACCGTGTGACTTTCAGTTTCAGCTACATACATTGGCATTAGATATTCGTGCTATCTAGTTTGACGCTGCTGGACATCGCCATGCATTAGCCACGGGGAAGTGTGGGACACGGCTTTACGAAGCGTGCCACTGCTGAGTGGTTCCTTTCACATACCAGTCCGTTAAAGGAAATAGTTCAGCTTCGGGAAAAATTTCAGAACACGATTTTATTATATTTTGTAATACAGTTTCTTTTTTTCTTTTGAAAAATGGTCCTACATCGCGCCAATTCAGGACAGAAGGTTGTAAATTATTAATTGTATCGTGTGCGTTATTGGTCTGCGCATGCTATGTGCAGTGCTGGCACAATTCAGACGGTACGGTATATCATATATGCGCCTCATTCCTTCGCCAAAAAGTCAAATATCTTCGGCTGGAGAGTCTTTTCAGTCAAGAAAACAGTCAAGATAAGGATTTCTCAACACGGGCTACAAAACTGCTATCTCAGTTTAAAACTAATGTTGAAGGTGGACTATTTCCTTTAATTAAATTCACGTACCGGTCATAGTGAATTAAATTCAACATACGTATATTACATATAACCTAATGTCACCTATTTTACTTGGAAGTGTTGGGGTCTCGGTCGAGGAAGTCTATGATCCATAAGTTAATGGTTGAGATGGCATGTTAAGTAACTCATATCAACTAATATGGATCAGGTAGTGGGATTTCCCTATTTCGATAATCCTGTGCTCCAGGAGGCCATTTAAATAATAAATAACCTCATTTTATGTTGAACAATTATGTGATGAGCTAAGATGCATTTACAATATTGCCTGGGACATACCTGATTTTCAAGGTCACTAACTCACATGAAGTGGGGAGAACCACTTCCTTTCGCGTAACAAGGAGCTGAAGCGACACTCAGGAGATATGCGGCGGCAGAATAGCAGCCAACTCGCTCGCTGCTTACCGAGGCTGTCTGGGGCATCTTAGATCCTTATTAGCAGGTCAGAATCTAAATCTGATCCGGACATACACATCATGCCAGCAAGAATGTTTTCCAGCAGCATTCAATGCATTGCAAAAGAAAATCGCGTTCAATTCGATAAATGTACAATTCTACAATAGGAAACATTATTGTTTGGGACTATCGCGACAATGTACATTTGGGGGTTTCGAGAATTTATATTGAAAGTGCATCAAGACGTTGACGTCAATAGTACAGACCGGCGTGGAATTTATTCAGCAATTTCCCGCCATGACATGTGATAAACTGCTCGTAAACAACACTGCGACTCTCCGATTGAAGGGAAATAGCTATAACTTTAATAGATAACAGTCTAGTGGATTAAACACGATATTTTCGTCTTGTGCTGACGGGAACTTCACAATATAATGCAACTTCTAAAGGAAATCTCGAAATATCTGCTTAAAATCGGCACACTTTTATGAAACTCTTCGATAAAAACATGGAATATGGGAGAACTTTGAAATGGTTAAGTCGGTTAAGTCAACGATGACTATCCAATTTTTTTGAAGAAAAAACGTCCGGTTTGTATGTCGTGCGTGTTCGATTCTATCGCGGTCCTTCCGACCGTTCGGTTATATCGCGGTCCTTCCGACCGTGCCGTGTTCGATTCTATCGCGGTCCTTCCGACCGTGCCGTGTTCGGTTCTATCGCGGTCCTTCCGACCGTGCCGTGTTCGATTCTATCGCGGTCCTTCCGACCGGGCCGTGTTCGGTTCTATCGCGGTCCTTCCGACCGTGCCGTGTTCGATTCTATCGCGGTCCTTCCGACCGTGCCGTGTTCGATTCTATCGCGGTCCTTCCGACCGTGCCGTGTTCGATTCTATCGCGGTCCTTCCGACCGTGCCGTGTTCGGTTCTATCGCGGTCCTTCCGACCGTGCCGTGTTCGAATCTATCGCGGTCCTTCCGACCGTGCCGTGTTCGGTTCTATCGCGGTCCTTCCGACCGGGCCGTGTTCGATTCTATCGCGGTCCTTCCGACCGTGCCGTGTTCGGTTCTATCGCGGTCCTTCCGACCGTGCCGTGTTCGTTTATATCGCGGTCCTTCCGACCGGGCCGTGTTCGATTCTATCGCGGTCCTTCCGACCGTGCCGTGTTCGGTTATATCGCGGTCCTTCCGACCGTGCCGTGTTCGGTTCTATCGCGGTCCTTCCGACCGTGCCGTGTTCGGTTATATCGCGGTCCTTCCGACCGTGCCGTGTTCGGTTATATCGCGGTCCTTCCGACCGTGCCGTGTTCGGTTCTATCGCGGTCCTTCCGACCGGGCCGTGTTCGGTTATATCGCGGTCCTTCCGACCGTGCCGTGTTCGGTTATATCGCGGTCCTTCCGACCGTGCCGTGTTCGGTTATATCGCGGTCCTTCCGACCGTGCCGTGTTCGGTTATATCGCGGTCCTTCCGACCGTGCCGTGTTCGGTTATATCGCGGTCCTTCCGACCGGGCCGTGTTCGGTTCTATCGCGGTCCTTCCAACCGTGCCGTGTTCGGTTATATCGCGGTCCTTCCGACCGTTCGGTTATATCGCGGTCCTTCCGACCGTGCCGTGTTCGATTCTATCGCGGTCCTTCCGACCGTGCCGTGTTCGGATATATCGCGGTCCTTCCGACCGTGCCGTGTTCGGTTATATCGCGGTCCTTCCGACCGTGCCGTGTTCGGTTATATCGCGGTCCTTCCGACCGTGCCGTGTTCGGTTATATCGCGGTCCTTCCGACCGTGCCGTGTTCGGTTATATCGCGGTCCTTCCGACCGTGCCGTGTTCGGTTATATCGCGGTCCTTCCGACCGTGCCGTGTTCGATTCTATCGCGGTCCTTCCGACCGTGCCGTGTTCGATTCTATCGCGGTCCTTCCAACCGTGCCGTGTTCGGTTATATCGCGGTCCTTCCGACCGTGCCGTGTTCGGTTATATCGCGGTCCTTCCGACCGTGCCGTGTTCGATTCTATCGCGGTCCTTCCGACCGTGCCGTGTTCGATTCTATCGCGGTCCTTCCAACCGTGCCGTGTTCGGTTATATCGCGGTCCTTCCGGCCGTGCCGTGTTCGATTCTATCGCGGTCCTTCCGACCGTGCCGTGTTCGGTTATATCGCGGTCCTTCCGACCGTGCCGTGTTCGGTTATATCGCGGTCCTTCCGACCGTGCCGTGTTCGATTCTATCGCGGTCCTTCCGACCGTGCCGTGTTCGATTCTATCGCAGTCCTTCCGACCGTGCCGTGTTCGGTTATATCGCGGTCCTTCCGACCGTGCCGTGTTCGATTATATCGCGGTCCTTCCGACCGTGCCGTGTTCGATTCTATCGCGGTCCTTCCGACCGTGCCGTGTTCGGTTATATCGCGGTCCTTCCGACCGTGCCGTGTTCGGTTATATCGCGGTCCTTCCGACCGTGCCGTGTTCGGTTCTATCGCGGTCCTTCCGACCGTGCCGTGTTCGGTTCTATCGCGGTCCTTCCGACCGGGCCGTGTTCGGTTCTATCGCGGTCCTTCCAACCGTGCCGTGTTCGGTTATATCGCGGTCCTTCCGACCGTGCCGTGTTCGACTCGCCGCTGCCAGCTCCAAAGCACACGCTGCATGATTGGGGTGATTGTATCTTGTCTTCCTCAGTCAGCTCACTCGTGACATTCGCCGGTGCTGTTATAGCCCACAGTGGGGAAAGGTCACTGCCGGGGTCAGGGCACCTTCCGCTCAGCGGGCCGGTCTAACCATCAGGGGACCCGGCCCACCGGGTGACCGGCCACGGGCAGCACTTCTGCACACAGCAACGCAATGGTAACAAACATCATACAGAGTTATTGAGTGCACGAAAGAAGCCAATACTTACTAGTAAAGTGACGTAAGTTTTGCAAATTTATAGAAATTACCGAATGTCACGTGTTGCTATAATGATTTTCTAACTGTGAACTAGCGCGCCTTTTGTTCTGTGTTGCAGAGGGTGAACCTCCACGGCGGTGAGATATATGCACCATCGTCAAATAACTACACCGCTGTCGATATACGGTACGTGCACATCACAGGGAACACCTGTTCATACGACATACATGCACGCCACACACATATTCGTGCAGTCACACACCAAATAACCGCCGGTCTATAACTTCCGGGCGTTGTTGGCAGATGGATCTACCAGCTGTTCTCTTTTAATATTGAGATTTTAGAGATATTTGTTTTTCTACGAATTCACTTTGAATGCGATGTTTTCACTGAAGAAACCATCATGACTCGCCGAATGCGATTTCTCAGCATGGAATTATATGTTTTGTTCTTAATACAGATTCAGATAATTATAAGTTGACTTTGTGCGAGTGCAGCTCAAAAAGGAGAAATGTATCTTATACGTATAACTGGTCTTACGCATAACTTGTCATAACTTGTAAACTTGTCCATTGGTCAAATTTCACGTTTTTTTTGGCTTAAAATAACTTAAAAAAATATAATATACTAAACCTTTTGTCATTTTGTGGAAAGATGCATAGTTGCAGTAAAGACAAATTAACAACGTTTGCAAAATTCCATTGTTAAAAAATGCTCTTGATGCGCAAACGGTCGTGACGTCACACATGATGTTTGGCCCAATTTGGCCATGGTTGATCAACAGCACCCGTCGTGTTCTCGCGCTTTATCGCCATATAGAATTTAGTGTGCATAATTAACATTCAGTTTCAGTATTATATCATCTTCTAATTCGTTCGCCACGGCGTGGATTTCGTCTAAGCTAAGTTGCAAAGGTGGTGGTAGTGGCTAATGGTGGCAGCTTCGCAAGCGGCCTGCACCACGGTCACACCTGGAAAGGTAAGCATATTTCTTAACTTTAATTGATTGCACATGACAGTGAAACATTTTGTGAGAGCCGTTTAAAGGGACCAGTGGCGGTGGATATGATTTTGACATGGGGGGGGGGGGGGCAAGACTTCGATCAATTCAGTTCAGGCACGTAGCCAGGATTTTGCTCAGGGAGGGGCCACAATACCATTTCACTGGCCGAGGTGGGAGGGGGGGGGGGGGGGGGGGGGGGGGGGGGGGGAGGGGAGGGAGGGAGGGGGTGCAGTCGGAGATATTTCAAACTCGATTCTTGCCATGCAACGCCCATAGACGTAATGATAAAGCTTGACGGAATCCCATTTTCATTTTATCTAGTGTAAACTGGATCACTCAGGGGGAGGGGGGCATGGCACCGTGTCCTACGTCTCTGATTCAGTTCACGTAGTCATATAGCTTAAATACATAAGTTGAAGGATTTCAAGGAAAATTAAAGGTGATGATGATGATATATCGTGATTTAGAGTGGCGATCTATCAGAGCCCGTACATTAAGTAAGGGTACATTAAGTAAGGGTAAAAGTAAGTAAGGTGTATATGACAAACTACATTAATTTCAATACTTTGCATCATACCGAGATGTGCAACCAGGAAAAGGGGTTCCTGATGCTTAGCTCCAATCACGGTCTGGTTCCAATATTAAAATTTCGTTTTCCACGACCTAAATATAACTTTTCATGCCGCTTTGCGGCTTCACATCGGTGGCCATCGCCATCGTCTTCGGTTCGTCGTAACGCTAAATTGGGTGAAGTGCCTCTTAGCTTCAGCATTTTATAAGAAGCTATAGCTTCTTATCCTCTACATGGCCCACCGCCTATATTTCTGGGTTTGATCAGGCAAACCAGTACAAATTTCGCGCAGCTTCGCGGCGCTCAATAATAAGTACCTACTATGACATGAATTCAACATTAACCCGCGCACTGCAGGGGCTTTGCGCCGTACACGAACTGCAGGGGCTTTGCGCCGTACACGAACTGCAGGGGCTTTGCGCCGTACACGAACTGCAAGGGGGTTGATTTCCGCCCCCCTGAGATCTCGAAAACTACGCTATGTAGCGAGAAGCGGAAAACGGAATTTGATAGCTTGATACATGTTCTATCGAAAGTATTCCAGTATTGTTTTAGGTCAGGTCAAAATTGAGGCCACCAGAGGTCATCAAAGGTAAAGTTTTCCAGTTTTTTCCTGTTTTAGGACATCGCTCCAGAAATTCCCATATATCTTAGAAACTATGCTAGTTAGAAACAAACGAAAAAAGCAAACGCCAGCCAGTGAAATTGTCAATCACTGAGGTGTCCTCAAATTTGATCTCAGGTCAATATGTGAGGCTCCAGAGGTGAAAAATGACGTTTTTTTTTCTAAATCGTTTTTCGCTATTAACTTTTTATGTGATAAAGATAACCGAGAACTGTTTACGTCATTGTGTTATCTTGTCAAGGCGATTTGAATGATAGACATGGTGACCTTGTTAAGTTAACTTACAAATTTGACCTCAGGTCAAGGTCAAGTGGTGACCCAAGTAGGGCATGTTGCATATGGGAAGACGTATCTCGACGAGACAAACACATTGATGTCTGTTTTACTTCTCTATCTTCATTATGTCGGGAGTTATTGCTAAAAAGGTGATGGTGACCTCGCATGACCTTAAATGACCCAATAGGGGTCACTGAACAAAACTTACACTTGGATAATCAAGAATATCCTATAATAACATGATCCAGAAGTAATTGGAATAATAGCATGCATATCCTTAGCATTTGTATATTTCCCCATTGACTTATTATGGGGAGGTTATGAAATTGACCTGACCTTAGGTCACCGATATCAAAATTCCGAGATGGACGAATTGTAAGTACGTATGTCCTCATGACATCCTGTAAGTTTCAAACTGATCGGTGAAAAACTCTGGCTTTGGTACAACTGTAAACATTTTTGGAGGTGGGGTCACTTGACCTGGTCTGGTGACCTGACCTGAGATGACCCGAGGTTATTTTTTCCTTTAAAGTGTGCGCAATTGATGTTCTGACAGGTGTTCGAAAACCCGGCGGCGCTGCGCGCCGCCGTTTTTTCGCTATCTTTTAAAAACCTGAGGGGGGGGGGGGGGGGGCGGCGGAAATCAACCCTCCTGCAGTCGCGGGTTAAACATGCTGCAAAGGCACACACAATACACGCACACAAAATGGGGGGACATTTTTTCGTCATTTCAGCCCCCCCCCCCCACTCAAAAATTGTCGGCGATGCCCCTGATCAGTGCGACCTGTGGTATTCACTGTGTGATTGAATTACGCTGCATCCCTCTAGTGCAAAGATCTGTTGCTTCGAATAAAAATAAGATGGAAGCAATCGATGCGCTACCATTTCAATATGGTAATTTGACGCAGTCGCTGGTTTTCTGAATTGGATACCATCACCTCTGTGAAGTGGAAGCAAGTTTGATATCAAATATCGTTCAGTACAGGGACGTAACCAAGGCGGGGGCAGGGCCACCCCCCCCCCCCTCCCTGAGCAAACCAATTTACACTAGATGAAATGCGATTCTGCTAACGACTCGACCCCCCCCCCCCCCCGGTCAACAACATCTCGCTGACGGTTGACGGCCCGCTAGCCCCCCCCCCCCCCCCAACAATTTTTTGGAAATACGTCTGTCACTGGATTTGCCCCCTCCCCCCCCAACACAAAGGTCAAACATTGGTCATTGGTCATGTTGCCCCCCCCCCCCTTATCAGCCGTCTGCGGCCGCCAGTGTCGCTAATGCGACCCGCCTCCCACAAAGTTGAAGTTGAGATACAAAGTTGATGAGACCATCGGGAGTCGCTGATATCAGGTATTTGACGCTGTTGCACTTCTTATATTCAGACCAAGACATACTCTGGGATACTGCAAGTGATAGTTAGTCTATTTGAATTTCAAAGCAGTCGATGATGATGATGATGTATTCAGAACCTCCACAAAGTGGATTGTATGGTATCCACGTCAATATACATACAAAACACGCTAGGTCATACACTGAACACAAACACTAAAATGCTCGACTGTAATCCAACATTGATTCAAGGACTAAGGTGTACGTGTTGTCTCGATCGACCCGACGCAAAAATGACAAACGACATGACACAACCATACATTACAGCATACGCATCGCACGTCTGGTTATTACTAGGCACCCACCGACCCCACGCAGCTACCTACACAATCACATGCCTCCTCACATGCCTCCTCATTGCAATCACATGCCTTATGATGCTCTCACAGCTCACGTAGTTGGCTAAGAATGCGTGGGGAAGGTTGTCACGGATGGCCTGCCGCTCCGGCCAAGCCACTAACCCATTAATACACTTTCCAATTTGAGGCAGAGCACGACTGAGAAAGCCTAGACACCGTAGCCTTGCTAAAGCCAAAAAAGTCGGCGAGTAAGTGATTAGGCATGTTCTGCCTTATACGCAAAAGCGCCATGCGTACAACGTCCTCTTTAGTCAGACTCTGGCCCCTGTTATCGTAGGATATTTTGTCAGCCAGGAGAGCCAAGACACGATCCACAGATGGTGCGGAGACACGATCCACAGATGGTGCGGAGACACGATCCACAGATGGTGCGGAGACACGATCCACAGATGGTGCGGAGACACGATCCACAGATGGTGCGGAGACACGATCCACAGATGGTGCGGAGACACGATCCACAGATGGTGTGGAGACACGATCCACAGATGGTGCGGAGACACGATCCACAGATGGTGCGGAGACACGATCCACAGATGGTGCGGAGACACGATCCACAGATGGTGCGGAGACACGATCCACAGATGGTGCGGAGACACGATCCACAGATGGTGCGGAGACACGATCCACAGATGGTGCGGAGACACGATCCACAGATGGTGCGGAGACACGATCCACAGATGGTGCGGAGGACACGATCCACAGATGGTGCGGAGACACGATCCACAGATGGTGCGGAGACACGATCCACAGATGGTGTGGAGGCACGATCCACAGATGGTGTGGAGACACGATCCACAGATGGTGCGGAGACACGATCCACAGATGGTGCGGAGACACGATCCACAGATGGTGCGGAGACACGATCCACAGATGGTGCGGAGACACGATCCACAGATGGTGCGGAGACACGATCCACAGATGGTGCGGAGACACGATCCACAGATGGTGCGGAGACACGATCCACAGATGGTGCGGAGACACGATCCACAGATGGTGCGGAGACACGATCCACAGATGGTGCGGAGACACGATCCACAGATGGTGCGGAGACACGATCCACAGATGGTGCGGAGACACGATCCACAGATGGTGCGGAGACACGATCCACAGATGGTGCGGAGACACGATCCACAGATGGTGCGGAGACACGATCCACAGATGGTGCGGAGACACGATCCACAGATGGTGCGGAGACACGATCCACAGATGGTGCGGAGACACGATCCACAGATGGTGCGGAGACACGATCCACAGATGGTGCGGAGACACGATCCACAGATGGTGCGGAGACACGATCCACAGATGGTGCGGAGACACGATCCACAGATGGTGTGGAGACACGATCCACAGATGGTGTGGAGACACGATCCACAGATGGTGCGGAGGACACGATCCACAGATGGTGCGGAGACACGATCCACAGATGGTGCGGAGACACGATCCACAGATGGTGCGGAGACACGATCCACAGATGGTGCGGAGACACGATCCACAGATGGTGCGGAGACACGATCCACAGATGGTGCGGAGACACGATCCACAGATGGTGCGGAGACACGATCCACAGATGGTGCGGAGACACGATCCACAGATGGTGCGGAGACACGATCCACAGATGGTGCGGAGACACGATCCACAGATGGTGCGGAGACACGATCCACAGATGGTGTGGAGACACGATCCACAGATGGTGCGGAGACACGATCCACAGATGGTGCGGAGACACGATCCACAGATGGTGCGGAGACACGATCCACAGATGGTGCGGAGACACGATCCACAGATGGTGTGGAGACACGATCCACAGATGGTGCGGAGACACGATCCACAGATGGTGCGGAGACACGATCCACAGATGGTGCGGAGACACGATCCACAGATGGTGTGGAGACACGATCCACAGATGGTGCGGAGACACGATCCACAGATGGTGCGGAGACACGATCCACAGATGGTGCGGAGACACGATCCACAGATGGTGCGGAGACACGATCCACAGATGGTGCGGAGACACGATCCACAGATGGTGCGGAGACACGATCCACAGATGGTGCGGAGACACGATCCACAGATGGTGCGGAGACACGATCCACAGATGGTGCGGAGACACGATCCACAGATGGTGCGGAGACACGATCCACAGATGGTGCGGAGACAAGTCGATATATCTAGACGGGTTTTTCTTAAAATGAAATATTCACCTTTTGATTTTGTTAGCAACAATTTCTTTGGCTACCGTTATGGTATTAAACTGATGTGATCTAAATTTAAGAATTAAATAAAGTTATTCCCGAATTCAAAGTTGGAAGTTTGGGAAAATTAATGATTGTTATTTTCCCCTCCACTATTGGAAAGCGCAACATCTGGCGCTTTTGCATCAAATCTATTCAACGTTGTTGAATGGGCACTTATAAACAAATCGCCGACACTAAATAGGTCACCGTCGGGTGCCAAGCTAAGCTGCCAATTCCAATGGACTTTTTCAAATGATTGTTGATTGTTCATAAAAGTATGGCACATATTCGCAAAAAATAGAGTGCATGAAACATATTGCATACCTTCATGATAAATAACAATGCGTAGGGAGGCTAATTTACTGAATTCGTTACCAAGTACTTGCTGAGTACCGACCGTTATAAGCGTGGATCGCTTATCGGTAGGAAACTATCAATATCTTTCGGTAGGAATGTTTATATGCACAATGTGATGAATTTACTTCATATTTTGGCCTTGTCTATCGATTTCAGGTGCTAACTCCATTTGTGTGGAAAAAGGTAAATATTTCCCTTTAAAGCGAATGTTTCACCTTTCTGAAAGTTGTCAAATATACGCTGGTTGTGGTCGAAAATATGAAGTAAGTGCTGCTGATAACGATGGTGATATTTGTTCTCTGTAAAAGTCACTTAACTATATACAAATTAAGGTTTTAAATTTGGGATGATGACGTCATTATTGAGCTATAGACCGCCGCTGATTGGCTGATAAAGTGGGGTTGGATGAAAAAGTGTCTGTCAGCCAATCAGCGGCGGCACTAGCCTAGACCCCATTTTGCAAATGGGAAATTGAATTGCTTAAAAACGGTTAAGTTTTGGGGAAAATGACCTTATATTTTCGACATTTCAATAGCGGCCAAAGATAATGGCTATCTCAGTTCAAAACCAATACAAAGGTGAAATATTCCCTGTAATGTAGGGCCTAATGACTCGTCGCGACGTCGCCTCAAGGGCAGACCATCCGAACTCATGTCACTGGGCTCGGTGTCACACTGAGAGGGGGCGTAATCAGAGCTGCAGTCCGCTTCAGTGACTCTGACCAATGCATCGTGGCGAGGGCGTTAGCGTTTCTGAGGCGACTGTCTGAGTTTTTTTAGTTGATATCGATGTCACGGCGACTGTCTGAGTTGCGCAATTACTCATGGCACAGGGTTCAGTAATCTGTCTGCGTTTCTCTCGGTGGCAGGTGGCACCAGCCACCGAGTCCGATGAAGCTAGGAGCCCGCCATCGTCTGGGAGAAACGTGACTTTCTGAAAGAAAGGACAAGACTTTATTGTAAGACATGAAGACATGAAGAACAACGACACCAGCAAATCACCTATTGAAGATAGCTGTATTAATGCTTTAATAGGAACACAAAAGCACTGCAGTAGTGCAGTAACATTGTTGCTGGGCTGACGAGGTGGAGAACGCAATGCTGTCCTAGAGTTGCGGTCACGTCACTGTTCACCTTGTCTCTCGCAGAGGCTGCTGGAGAACAACAGTCCTCTGATACGTCTCCAGTTTCCTAGAGCACTGACGGATGGTGGTGTCGGCAAGCCGCGTTCCCGCTCTGCACTGTCATCATCTCTTGTCGGGCCTCTGGGGGCAAACAGGAATGTATTGAGCATGCTCGGGGTCTTCGTGAGTTGAACCAGGAGAGGGGCTGTAATACTGTAACAAGAACAACTCCCAACAATACCCACCACTCAAATCCACAACATGCTGGCTAACGAGCTATTACAACTGGTGCGACTTATTCAGTAGCAATCAAACATCAGTCTTGACATCAAAGTGTTCCTGAAAATTGGAATATTGTCATCAGGGGCTACGCCAGGGGCTACGCTTTCATCAAATGGTGGGGGAGGGGGGGTCGAGGGAAGCCCAGTGGTCGCCGCCAGCGAACAGTTATTGAGCGGGGGGGAGGGTTGAAGTAAAACCGGAGATTATAACGAGCGGGGGGGGGGGGGGGGGGGTTGTGATGCCCGTGACCGAGCGGGGGGGGGGGGGGGGGGGGGGGGGGGGGGTCAATTGTCAGAGCGAAAGATTGTTGAACGGGGAAGAGCTGATTTATAGTTGTTTGTCAGGAAAAATTGGGGTGGGGGTGGGATCACCTGGCTCAAGAATAGGGCGACACGTCCCCCCCCCGTTCCCCCACGTTGCGGAGCCACTGATTGTCATGTTTCCACACGATCCATTATCTATCATGAAAACGATTTTTGTCATTCAGATTGCTTCAGTAGCAGCGCCACCGATTTTTGCCAGGGGTGGAAAAAGCTGCCCTATAAGTTCCGCAACGACCGAAATCCACAATTTGGACTATTCAGAAGAAATGACCGGTGGCCCAGTTTTCAGGGTTGATAATGCTTCCCTGCAGTTTCACGGCAGGGGGCGGCAATCTGCTACCCTATGCCCCTATCCCCTATGTCATGGCGCCGTCGCCGGTGGACTGCTTTGTAAACGGTTGGTCTAACGAACTAAGCTGGCCTGCACAATCAGATGCTCACCTTCCATGACGTCCCTTCCTGGGACAATGTTTACTTGGATAAGCTCCAACACCTCCCGCTTCCTTCTCAAAGAAGTGCGGTTTTTGAGAGGCCCTTCACTGCTTGAGGTACATACGTCCTTGGCAAGCAAATTTGTGAGGCACGACATCAGGCTTTAATCTGATTCGGCCACCCATCAGCTTAAAATACATGTAATTGTCTGTATCTTTCTCAAGCTGAAACAGAAATAACAAAACAGGTTAAAAATGGAAAAGTTATTGCCGACTTTAAAAACTCAAGGTAGCTAGACGAGACCATGGCATTACCTGAAGCAACTGCCCTCTGGTGCGAATTTTGCCGGTACTTAACCAAGGTTACGCGTAACTTTTAACAAATCCGACAAAGTAAGTTTGAAAGAAAAAATCAACAATAAACAACACGAATCCACTGAGGTTTGACAAAGCATGATGCCGTGTTGCTGTTCGGACTCAATCGGTAGTCGACGTGACAGCCGCGCGACCTGTTGTCAGAGTCGCGCGACTCAGCACGCTGTTCCTTGATTGGGGCGAAGTCTCACGCGAGACAGCTACTTGGGCCGGTACAAAATGATTTTTCGCGCAACCTTCACATTAACAAGCATATGTGTATGCTGTAGAAAAAGTTACGGATACATTTTATAGTAATCGAGCTGACCGAAAACAAATAAAAAAGCATCTGTTGCTGCTGTATAGAAATTACGGAGAAATGAATTAGAGTATAGAGTGCATAGGATAGAGTATATAGTGCAAATGTATAGAGAAATGTAAGTTACGGAGTAATCGAGCTGACCGAAAATAAAGCGCTCCCGAGATTTGAACTCGCAACACCTAGATGTGTAGTCCGATCTGTTACACGCGCCCTGGGAGGGCCTCTGAGAATTACACGCCCTGGAGGGGGGGGGGGGGGGATATTCCCCCTTATGATCTCAAAAACCACGCAACGTAGCGACAAGCAGAAAACGGCATTTAATAGCTCGAGACAAGCTCTATCGAAATTATTTGTTTTAGGTCAGGTCAATATTGAGATCACCAGAGGTCAACAAAGATCAGGTTTTCCAGTTTTAGGACTTCGCTCCAGAAATCCCCAGATATCACATGAACTATGATAGTTAGGAACGAACGGAAAAACAATGGAAAGCTCATGGAAAATGCAATTGGCAAGGTGTCCTCAGATTTGAGCTCAGGTCAATATGTTAGGCTCCAGGTCATCAAATGTCAAAAATGTTATTTTTTGGCAAAACTGTTTTTCGCAAATAACTTCTTTTCCAAATAAAGATAAAGCAATAAGTTGGAAACCATCGTGTTTGTCTCGTCAAGGCTCTTTGAATCATATTCATGTTGACTAGGTTAGGCAACTGGAAATTTGACCTCAGGTCAAGGTCAAGTGGTGACCCAATTAGATCATGTTGCATATTGGGAGACGTGTATTGACGAGACAAACACAGGATACCGTTTTCACTTCTCTATCTTCATTATGTCGATAGTTATTGACAAAACAGTGTTGGCGGTCCACGAAATTGACATTATCTTAGGCCTCCGATATAAAAAATCCGAGATTAACAAATTGTAGGTATCTATAACCTTATCAAATCCTGCAAGATTGAAACATATCGGCTTAAAAACTGTTGCTGCAGTACTACTGCAAACGTTTTGAGGTGGGGTCATCACGTGACCTTGTCTGGTGACCTGACCTGAGATGACACGAGGTCAAGAATTTGACATAATGTGGGTAGTTATTTCAAACAAGTATGCACAAAATAACTGCGCTGCACGGCGCCATTGTTCCGCTATCCTTGAAAAACCGGAGGTGTGGGCTGATTTCGCCCCCCCCCCCCCACGCTCCATGGCGCGTGTTAACCACTACGACACAGAGCCAGTTGGGCGTGTGAGCCGTCATTAGCTGTTTTCACGAAGGATTTTGCATTTGGGGCGATTGGGCGTTTGGGGCGATCGGGGCGTTTGGGGTAAGTGGGGCTATAGCTCATAAGAATACGGTTTTTCCAGGTGATTTTTGGTATCAAACGCAACTTTATGAATTAATGCATTTTTCTGGAAATTAAATTTTAATGATAACACCAT
>JAXIVJ010016724.1:0-28079 GCA_036785665.1 Chirona hameri | reverse complement strand
GCCAGACAGCCAGACAGCCAGACAGCCAGACAGCCAGACAGCCAGACAGCCAGACAGCCAGACAGCCAGACAGCCAGACAGCCAGACAGCCAGACAGCCAGACAGCCAGACAGCCAGACAGCCAGACAGCCAGACAGCCAGACAGCCAGACAGCCAGACAGCCAGACAGCCAGACAGCCAGACAGCCAGACAGCCAGACAGCCAGACAGCCAGACAGCCAGACAGCCAGACAGCCAGACAGCCAGACAGCCAGACAGCCAGACAGCCAGACAGCCAGACAGCCAGACAGCCAGACAGCCAGACAGCCAGACAGCCAGACAGCCAGACAGCCAGACAGCCAGACAGCCAGACAGCCAGACAGCCAGACAGCCAGACAGCCAGACAGCCAGACAGCCAGACAGCCAGACAGCCAGACAGCCAGACAGCCAGACAGCCAGACAGCCAGACAGCCAGACAGCCAGACAGCCAGACAGCCAGACAGCCAGACAGCCAGACAGCCAGACAGCCAGACAGCCAGACAGCAGCCAGACAGCCAGACAGCCAGACAGCCAGACAGCCAGACAGCCAGACAGCCAGACAGCCAGACAGCCAGACAGCAGACAGCCAGACAGCCAGACAGCCAGACAGCCAGACAGCCAGACAGCCAGACAGCCAGACAGCCAGACAGCCAGACAGCCAGACAGCCAGACAGCCAGACAGCCAGACAGCCAGACAGCCAGACAGCCAGACAGCCAGACAGCCAGACAGCCAGACAGCCAGACAGCCAGACAGCCAGACAGCCAGACAGCCAGACAGCCAGACAGCCAGACAGCCAGACAGCCAGACAGCCAGACAGCCAGACAGCCAGACAGCCAGACAGCCAGACAGCCAGACAGCCAGACAGCCAGACAGCCAGACAGCCAGACAGCCAGACAGCCAGACAGCCAGACAGCCAGACAGCCAGACAGCCAGACAGCCAGACAGCCAGACAGCCAGACAGCCAGACAGCCAGACAGCCAGACAGCCAGACAGCCAGACAGCCAGACAGCCAGACAGCCAGACAGCCAGACAGCCAGACAGCCAGACAGCCAGACAGCCAGACAGCCAGACAGCCAGACAGCCAGACAGCCAGACAGCCAGAAGACAGCCAGACAGCCAGACAGGCAGACAGCAGACAGCCGGACAGCCAGACAGCCAGACAGCCAGGACAGGCCAGACAGCCCGAACAGCCAGAGACAGCCAGACAGCCAGACAGCCAGACAGCCAGACAGCCAGACAGCCAGACAGCCAGACAGCCAGACAGCAGACAGCCAGACAGCCAGACAGCCAGACAGCCAGGACAGCCAGACGAGCCAGACAGCAGACAGCCAGACAGCCAGACAGCAGACAGCCAGACAGCCAGACAGCCAGACAGCCAGACAGCCAGACAGCCAGACAGCCAGACAGCCAGACAGCCAGACAGCCAGACAGCCAGGACAGCCAGACAGCCAGACAGCAGACAGCCAGACAGCCAGACAGCCAGACAGCCAGACAGCCAGACAGCCAGACAGCCAGACAGCCAGACAGCCAGACAGCCAGACAGCCAGACAGCCAGACAGCCAGACAGCCAGACAGCCAGACAGCCAGACAGCCAGACAGCCAGACAGCCAGACAGCCAGACAGCCAGACAGCCAGACAGCCAGACAGCCAGACAGCCCAGGACAGCCAGACAGCCAGACAGCCAGACAGCCAGACAGCCAGACAGCCAGACAGCCAGACAGCCAGACAGCCAGACAGCCAGACAGCCAGACAGCCAGACAGCCAGACAGCCAGACAGCCAGACAGCCAGACAGCCAGACAGCCAGACAGCCAGACAGCCAGACAGCCGACAGCCAGACAGCCAGACAGCCAGACAGCCAGACAGCCAGACAGCCAGACAGCCAGACAGCCAGACAGCCAGACAGCCAGACAGCCAGACAGCCAGACAGCCAGACAGCCAGACAGCCAGACAGCCAGACAGCCAGACAGCCAGACAGCCAGACAGCCAGACAGCAGACAGCCAGACAGCCAGACAGCCAGACAGCCAGACAGCCAGACAGCCAGACAGCCAGACAGCCAGACAGCCAGACAGCCAGACAGCCAGACAGCCAGACAGCCAGACAGCCAGCAGACAGCCAGACAGCCAGACAGCCAGACAGGCCAGGACAGCCAGACAGCCAGACAGCCAGACAGCCAGACAGCCAGACAGCCAGACAGCCAGACAGCCAGACAGCCAGACAGCCAGACAGCCAGACAGCCAGACAGCCAGACAGCCAGACAGCCAGACAGCCAGACAGCCAGACAGCCAGACAGCCAGACAGCCAGACAGCCAGACAGCCAGACAGCCAGACAGCCAGACAGCCAGACAGCCAGACAGCCAGACAGCCAGACAGCCAGACAGCCAGACAGCCAGACAGCCAGACAGCCAGACAGCCAGACAGCCAGACAGCCAGACAGCCAGACAGCCAGACAGCCAGACAGCCAGACAGCCAGACAGCCAGACAGCCAGACAGCCAGACAGCCAGACAGCCAGACAGCCAGACAGCCAGACAGCCAGACAGCCAGACAGCCAGACAGCCAGACAGCCAGACAGCCAGACAGCCAGACAGCCAGACAGCCAGACAGCCAGACAGCCAGACAGCCAGACAGCCAGACAGCCAGACAGCCAGACAGCCAGACAGCCAGACAGCCAGACAGCCAGACAGCCAGACAGCCAGACAGCCAGACAGCCAGACAGCCAGACAGCCAGACAGCCAGACAGCCAGACAGCCAGACAGCCAGACAGCCAGACAGCCAGACAGCCAGACAGCCAGACAGCCAGACAGCCAGACAGCCAGACAGCCAGACAGCCAGACAGCCAGACAGCCAGACAGCCAGACAGCCAGACAGCCAGACAGCCAGACAGCCAGACAGCCAGACAGCCAGACAGCCAGACAGCCAGACAGCCAGACAGCCAGACAGCCAGACAGCCAGACAGCCAGACAGCCAGACAGCCAGACAGCCAGACAGCCAGACAGCCAGACAGCCAGACAGCCAGACAGCCAGACAGCCAGACAGCCAGACAGCCAGACAGCCAGACAGCCAGACAGCCAGACAGCCAGACAGCCAGACAGCCAGACAGCCAGACAGCCAGACAGCCAGACAGCCAGACAGCCAGACAGCCAGACAGCCAGACAGCCAGACAGCCAGACAGCCAGACAGCCAGACAGCCAGACAGCCAGACAGCCAGACAGCCAGACAGCCAGACAGCCAGACAGCCAGACAGCCAGACAGCCAGACAGCCAGACAGCCAGACAGCCAGACAGCCAGACAGCCAGACAGCCAGACAGCCAGACAGCCAGACAGCCAGACAGCCAGACAGCCAGACAGCCAGACAGCCAGACAGCCAGACAGCCAGACAGCCAGACAGCCAGACAGCCAGACAGCCAGACAGCCAGACAGCCAGACAGC
Organism: Chirona hameri; assembly: GCA_036785665.1. Classification (NCBI taxonomy): domain Eukaryota; kingdom Metazoa; phylum Arthropoda; class Thecostraca; order Balanomorpha; family Balanidae; genus Chirona; species Chirona hameri. Next base: position 24,632 of record JAXIVJ010016724.1, on the reverse strand, counting down.
CAGACAGCCAGACAGCCAGACAGCCAGACAGCCAGACAGCCAGACAGCCAGACAGCCAGACAGCCAGACAGCCAGACAGCCAGACAGCCAGACAGCCAGACAGCCAGACAGCCAGACAGCCAGACAGCCAGACAGCCAGACAGCCAGACAGCCAGACAGCCAGACAGCCAGACAGCCAGACAGCCAGACAGCCAGACAGCCAGACAGCCAGACAGCCAGACAGCCAGACAGCCAGACAGCCAGACAGCCAGACAGCCAGACAGCCAGACAGCCAGACAGCCAGACAGCCAGACAGCCAGACAGCCAGACAGCCAGACAGCCAGACAGCCAGACAGCCAGACAGCCAGACAGCCAGACAGCCAGACAGCCAGACAGCCAGACAGCCAGACAGCCAGACAGCCAGACAGCCAGACAGCCAGACAGCCAGACAGCCAGACAGCCAGACAGCCAGACAGCCAGACAGCCAGACAGCCAGACAGCCAGACAGCCAGACAGCCAGACAGCCAGACAGCCAGACAGCCAGACAGCCAGACAGCCAGACAGCCAGACAGCCAGACAGCCAGACAGCCAGACAGCCAGACAGCCAGACAGCCAGACAGCCAGACAGCCAGACAGCCAGACAGCCAGACAGCCAGACAGCCAGACAGCCAGACAGCCAGACAGCCAGACAGCCAGACAGCCAGACAGCCAGACAGCCAGACAGCCAGACAGCCAGACAGCCAGACAGCCAGACAGCCAGACAGCCAGACAGCCAGACAGCCAGACAGCCAGACAGCCAGACAGCCAGACAGCCAGACAGCCAGACAGCCAGACAGCCAGACAGCCAGACAGCCAGACAGCCAGACAGCCAGACAGCCAGACAGCCAGACAGCCAGACAGCCAGACAGCCAGACAGCCAGACAGCCAGACAGCCAGACAGCCAGACAGCCAGACAGCCAGACAGCCAGACAGCCAGACAGCCAGACAGCCAGACAGCCAGACAGCCAGACAGCCAGACAGCCAGACAGCCAGACAGCCAGACAGCCAGACAGCCAGACAGCCAGACAGCCAGACAGCCAGACAGCCAGACAGCCAGACAGCCAGACAGCCAGACAGCCAGACAGCCAGACAGCCAGACAGCCAGACAGCCAGACAGCCAGACAGCCAGACAGCCAGACAGCCAGACAGCCAGACAGCCAGACAGCCAGACAGCCAGACAGCCAGACAGCCAGACAGCCAGACAGCCAGACAGCCAGACAGCCAGACAGCCAGACAGCCAGACAGCCAGACAGCCAGACAGCCAGACAGCCAGACAGCCAGACAGCCAGACAGCCAGACAGCCAGACAGCCAGACAGCCAGACAGCCAGACAGCCAGACAGCCAGACAGCCAGACAGCCAGACAGCCAGACAGCCAGACAGCCAGACAGCCAGACAGCCAGACAGCCAGACAGCCAGACAGCCAGACAGCCAGACAGCCAGACAGCCAGACAGCCAGACAGCCAGACAGCCAGACAGCCAGACAGCCAGACAGCCAGACAGCCAGACAGCCAGACAGCCAGACAGCCAGACAGCCAGACAGCCAGACAGCCAGACAGCCAGACAGCCAGACAGCCAGACAGCCAGACAGCCAGACAGCCAGACAGCCAGACAGCCAGACAGCCAGACAGCCAGACAGCCAGACAGCCAGACAGCCAGACAGCCAGACAGCCAGACAGCCAGACAGCCAGACAGCCAGACAGCCAGACAGCCAGACAGCCAGACAGCCAGACAGCCAGACAGCCAGACAGCCAGACAGCCAGACAGCCAGACAGCCAGACAGCCAGACAGCCAGACAGCCAGACAGCCAGACAGCCAGACAGCCAGACAGCCAGACAGCCAGACAGCCAGACAGCCAGACAGCCAGACAGCCAGACAGCCAGACAGCCAGACAGCCAGACAGCCAGACAGCCAGACAGCCAGACAGCCAGACAGCCAGACAGCCAGACAGCCAGACAGCCAGACAGCCAGACAGCCAGACAGCCAGACAGCCAGACAGCCAGACAGCCAGACAGCCAGACAGCCAGACAGCCAGACAGCCAGACAGCCAGACAGCCAGACAGCCAGACAGCCAGACAGCCAGACAGCCAGACAGCCAGACAGCCAGACAGCCAGACAGCCAGACAGCCAGACAGCCAGACAGCCAGACAGCCAGACAGCCAGACAGCCAGACAGCCAGACAGCCAGACAGCCAGACAGCCAGACAGCCAGACAGCCAGACAGCCAGACAGCCAGACAGCCAGACAGCCAGACAGCCAGACAGCCAGACAGCCAGACAGCCAGACAGCCAGACAGCCAGACAGCCAGACAGCCAGACAGCCAGACAGCCAGACAGCCAGACAGCCAGACAGCCAGACAGCCAGACAGCCAGACAGCCAGACAGCCAGACAGCCAGACAGCCAGACAGCCAGACAGCCAGACAGCCAGACAGCCAGACAGCCAGACAGCCAGACAGCCAGACAGCCAGACAGCCAGACAGCCAGACAGCCAGACAGCCAGACAGCCAGACAGCCAGACAGCCAGACAGCCAGACAGCCAGACAGCCAGACAGCCAGACAGCCAGACAGCCAGACAGCCAGACAGCCAGACAGCCAGACAGCCAGACAGCCAGACAGCCAGACAGCCAGACAGCCAGACAGCCAGACAGCCAGACAGCCAGACAGCCAGACAGCCAGACAGCCAGACAGCCAGACAGCCAGACAGCCAGACAGCCAGACAGCCAGACAGCCAGACAGCCAGACAGCCAGACAGCCAGACAGCCAGACAGCCAGACAGCCAGACAGCCAGACAGCCAGACAGCCAGACAGCCAGACAGCCAGACAGCCAGACAGCCAGACAGCCAGACAGCCAGACAGCCAGACAGCCAGACAGCCAGACAGCCAGACAGCCAGACAGCCAGACAGCCAGACAGCCAGACAGCCAGACAGCCAGACAGCCAGACAGCCAGACAGCCAGACAGCCAGACAGCCAGACAGCCAGACAGCCAGACAGCCAGACAGCCAGACAGCCAGACAGCCAGACAGCCAGACAGCCAGACAGCCAGACAGCCAGACAGCCAGACAGCCAGACAGCCAGACAGCCAGACAGCCAGACAGCCAGACAGCCAGACAGCCAGACAGCCAGACAGCCAGACAGCCAGACAGCCAGACAGCCAGACAGCCAGACAGCCAGACAGCCAGACAGCCAGACAGCCAGACAGCCAGACAGCCAGACAGCCAGACAGCCAGACAGCCAGACAGCCAGACAGCCAGACAGCCAGACAGCCAGACAGCCAGACAGCCAGACAGCCAGACAGCCAGACAGCCAGACAGCCAGACAGCCAGACAGCCAGACAGCCAGACAGCCAGACAGCCAGACAGCCAGACAGCCAGACAGCCAGACAGCCAGACAGCCAGACAGCCAGACAGCCAGACAGCCAGACAGCCAGACAGCCAGACAGCCAGACAGCCAGACAGCCAGACAGCCAGACAGCCAGACAGCCAGACAGCCAGACAGCCAGACAGCCAGACAGCCAGACAGCCAGACAGCCAGACAGCCAGACAGCCAGACAGCCAGACAGCCAGACAGCCAGACAGCCAGACAGCCAGACAGCCAGACAGCCAGACAGCCAGACAGCCAGACAGCCAGACAGCCAGACAGCCAGACAGCCAGACAGCCAGACAGCCAGACAGCCAGACAGCCAGACAGCCAGACAGCCAGACAGCCAGACAGCCAGACAGCCAGACAGCCAGACAGCCAGACAGCCAGACAGCCAGACAGCCAGACAGCCAGACAGCCAGACAGCCAGACAGCCAGACAGCCAGACAGCCAGACAGCCAGACAGCCAGACAGCCAGACAGCCAGACAGCCAGACAGCCAGACAGCCAGACAGCCAGACAGCCAGACAGCCAGACAGCCAGACAGCCAGACAGCCAGACAGCCAGACAGCCAGACAGCCAGACAGCCAGACAGCCAGACAGCCAGACAGCCAGACAGCCAGACAGCCAGACAGCCAGACAGCCAGACAGCCAGACAGCCAGACAGCCAGACAGCCAGACAGCCAGACAGCCAGACAGCCAGACAGCCAGACAGCCAGACAGCCAGACAGCCAGACAGCCAGACAGCCAGACAGCCAGACAGCCAGACAGACAGCCAGACAGACCCCCCCCCCCCCCCTTCTCAGGGTTTTCTCAGATAGCGAAAAAACGGCGGCGCGCAGCGCCGCCGGGTTTTGCACACCTGTTAGGACATCAATAGCGCACACTTTGAAGAAAAATATGTACCTCGGGTCATCTCAGGTCAGGTCACTAGACCAGGTCAAGTGACCCCACCTCCAAAAACGTTTGCAGTTGTGCCAAAACCAGAGTTTCTCACCCATCAGTTTGAAACTTACAGGGTGTCACGAAGGCATAAGTACTTACAATTCATTTATTTCGGAATGTTGATATCGGTGACCTAAGGTCAGGTCAATTTCGTGACCTCGCCATAATAAGTCAATGGGGAAATATTAAAGTGCTTCCTATTTCAAGGATATGCATGATATTAGTCCAATTACTTCTGGATCATGTTATTATAGGATGTTCTTGAGGATCCAAGTGTAAGTTTTGTTCAGTGGGGTCATTTGGGTTCATTTGGGTTCATTCTATGGGGTCATTTGAGGTCATCCGAGTTCACCGTCACGTATTTGTCAATAACTCGCGACATAACGAAGATAGAGAAGTAAAACCGACAGAAATGTGTTTGTCTCGTCGAGACACGTCTCCCTATATGCAACATGACCTACTTGGGTATTGACCTCAGGTCAAGGTTACGTGACCTGTGGTCAAATTCTTAAGTTGACCTAGCAAGGTCACCATGTGTATCATTCGAAGCGCCTTGACGAGACAGACACAGTGGCGTAAACAGTTTTCCGTTAGCTTTATTAGGGTAAAAGTTATTAGCGAAAAAAAATTACCTCTGGAGTCTCAATATTGACCCCAGATCAAAGCTGTGGACATGTTAATTGCAAATTGCAATGGCTGGCGATCGCCTTTTCCCGTTTGTTTCTAGCTAGCACAGTTCCCGAGATATATGGGAATTTCTGGAGCGAAGTCCTAAAGCAGGGGAAAAATGGGAAATTTGACCTTTGATGACCTCTGGTGACCTCAATTTTGACCTGACCTAAAAAACTGAAATAATTTCGATAGAACTTGTATCAAGCTATCAAATGCCGTTTTCCGCTTGTCGCTACGTAGCGTAGTTTTCGAGATCTCACGGGGGGGGGGCGGAAATCACCCCCCCCCCCCCCCCTTGCAGTTCGTGTTCGGCGCAAACCCCCTGCAGTGCGCGGGTTATGTAGCGGAAGTTTAAGAAGTATTGGGTTCGAGTGGGCAATCCTATGTTGATTGTCAATGATCCTAACTACTTTCTTCTGAAGAATTAATAGTTTATTGAGTAATGTTTGCGCCGAATTTCCCCAAATAAGGCAGCAATAATTGAGATAGGGCATAACTAGACTATTATACAATAATATACAGTTAATACACTATTATATTTACACAATTATACACTATTATACAATAATATTTGTGGCCCAGGAAGAATCTTGATCGCTTTAGTATGCCAATGTTTCGGCTAATTGTGACAGCTATGTGAGCAATGTCGCTCTTCCACTTAAGGTTTGTATCTATGTATACGCCAAGATACTTTACAGTCTCAGAGTGTTTGATAATGACTTCATTCAAAATTACTTTAATCTTTACATCTTGATTACTACTATTATACAGTTGATAAAGCGTCTTCCTCGTGTTCAAGGAAAGTGTATTTATCTGAAACCATTTGCAAAGCATTAGTAAATTTGAGTCTAGCATATTTTGTGGTTTACTGCGTTACCGGCTTCAAAGAAAATTGCTGTATCGTCTGCATATAACAAAGTTGATGCCTGTTTGCAAACATTGGGAAGATCATTTATGTACAGAATAAAGAGCAGGGGTCCCAAAATAGATCCCTGTGGGACACCAATGTTTTTTTTTTTTTGCAAACTGGATTTTATATTGAGATATTCAACACACTGATATCGATCATTTTAATACGATTCAATTAAATTAAAAAATGAGTCCAAAAACCCATATGCCCTGAGTTTGCTTAGTAGTATGCTATGTTCACCGTGTCAAAAGTTTGTTTAGGTCTAAGTATATCCCACACGTAATATTGTTGTGCTCAAATCCTTTTAGGACTTTATCTTGTAGGAGGAGCAGGGGCATATATGTTGAGTGGCCCTTTCTGAAACCGAATTGATTACAGCAAATAATATCGTTATTTGAAATATGATCCATCATTCTATGATGTATAATTTTTTCCAGAACTCTTGAAAGGTAGGGCAAAATGCTAATTGGCTGGTAGTTGTTCATATTTGTATTATCTCCTGATTTAAAGATCGGTCTAAACACTGGAATTTAACAAGTTTATTGGGAAATACCCCAGCTTGTAAGGAACAATTTACAAAATGGACAATGTGGTGAATGAATTATTATGATTATTATTATGATTATTATATTATTAATATTATTATTATCAATTAAGGGGCTCTCAGAGCATGGCTCAATTGTACTTCGTAGTGCTTTCCCCACAGAGCTGAAAAATTTGTTAAAGCTATTAGCTATTTCGTTTGGGTTATCAACTTCAATATCATTTTCATTCTTGAAGGAATTAGGTAAGCGACTTGTATTGTTTTTACCTATTACATGTTCATTATGCATGTTCCACATTTTCTTTGCATTATTTCTGTTTGTTTCAAGTTGAGTTTCTATGTATTTCTTGTTTCCACATCTTATAATCCCATTTAGGATGTTCCTGTACTGATTTTCTTGTTATTTGGTGAAGGATGTTTTTGTTTCAAGGCAAATAGCTTTGATCGGTGAATGATATAGATGAAAGGATTATTTTTTCGATTCGTTTTATGCTGATAACTATACGTTTATACTTCAGTGTGCATCAGTGTCCTAACATTGGGAAATTTGGGTGGAAAATGACATCCTATGGATACTATTTTTCCACTCTTTTTCCCGAGTTTTACTGTTAATTTTCCACTCCTTATTTTAAAATGTATTTGATAATTGGAAACCTGATACTGATTTATGGATGTAATGATAGGGACAGCCTGTGGATGGAAAGACAGGTAAGAATTGGCATAGGTAATAACTAATTTTGGTGAGCAGGTAATTGGGTGATAAAGCCTGGTACATTTGCTTTTTGGTTGATTTTTCCACTCTTTATACTTATTTTTAGTCAGAATTTTACACTCCGCACCCCAGCTCCAAAACAATCCTAGGACCCTGGTGTGCATTCATTGTTCATTTATTCGTGCGGCACTATGGTAATGTGTCGTTATTTGAGCCAGAGGAACAATGCAATGATAACGCCAGTTTCAACAGATGTATGAGTTGCCCCTGTGCATGTTTGTCTTACAGTGGCCCCACCGCTACGAGCGGGATTGGAGACTACGACCCAGGCGCCGCTCCCAAACATCCCATGGCCCCCCGTGACGCCGCCAGCTGGCTCGTTGGTGACCACCATCATTCACGGTCCGGTCAATGTGGTGAATAACAACTACCAGTCGGGCCCGGCCGGCAGCACACCTGTCTCGGATGCGCTTGCCATGCCCCAGCCAACGCCGCCCGACAGACAGCGGGGCCGACCGAGGCCGGTACCGGAGCACCTGCAAGGTAAGGTTTCTTTGTAGCCTGTGCGCAGCTCAGCAGAGCGATCCAAACGGGGCAGAATCTGACGTGGCTGAAAGGACTGTGCACTAATTTGGAAAGATCTTAAACATTCGCCGTTATCGCATTGGTGAACTAAAATTACGAGACCAGAAGGTTGAATCACAATACAAGTGTCTATTTCTGCTTGGCGAAACACCCATTTCCCAAACATCATTCATTGAAAAATTTCAGTCCAACTTCTTCAACCAAATAAATCATATTGTTTTTTACTTGCCATTCTCAGTGATCAGTAGTCATGGTCATGCCATGCTTGAGGTGGTCGTGGTCATGTTCAAAAATGAATGTTCTTGAAAAATGCTATCGCAGTATTGTCCTAAATTTTTTGGTCAGATCAATAGTCTCATGAGGTCATTAATGGGACATTCCCACCTTAGCACTAGTTTTGAGTTGAGATAGCCAAGGCTCAGTGTGAAATTTGCATTTTACCGTTAACTGAGCTGATGAAAAAATGTCTGTTTTTCAGCAGTCAATGATGGGAAAATATGCTGACCTCTGAACACAATGATGATTTATGAGGCAGTTGAACCTAAGCACGAACATGAGTGCTGCGACCTAAAAATTTGAAAAGCGTATTATATAGAGCTCAAAATTGTTCTGCAGCTATGCAGGATGATGATTCCTTAACCCTATTCCTGTCCGGCTTTTTTACGCTAAATCTGTCTGGTAGGGGTCGATTCGGTCCCCTCCTGAGATCTCGGCTCCTATGAGAGCTACAATAACGAAATTCGGTGGGTAGGAAGGACCCACAGGGAACTCTCTTTTGTGTAATTGTCATGACCTTGGGTCAATATGTTCAATGTCAAACGAGGTCAAATGTACCGAAATGTCCATATGTTTTGGTGAATAGCTTTGTATCGATGCATGATAGAACAGTAGTTTTGCCACTATCGTGTTTCTCTGGTCAAGACGCATCGATTTATGTCAAGTTCGACCTGGTAAGGTCAATTTTAAAATTTCAACTAAGGCCAAGCTGGCCAAAGTAGGTCACGTTGCATATTAGAAGACGCGTATTGACGAAACAAACACATTGGTACCAGTTTCAGCTCTCTATCTATATCATGTCAAAGAGTTATTGCCAAAAAATGTATGTAACCGCGGATGACCTTGAGGTGACTGAGGAAATGGTGACTGGGCACTGTTTCCGGGTCAGCGCTACTTTACCATTCATTCCATCAAAAACAATTCGCAGCGACAAGCATTCCACTTGTCGCTGCGTTTCGTAGTTACCTGAGGGCGACGCCTTTGGGGGTGTCGCGGACCGAAGGTCGTTTTAAAATGTGTTCTCGAGATCTTGAAAGTGGAGGACCCCTTTCAAAACAACAGCACGTGCGTCCTTAAGACCCACACATCGTATCACGTGGTCATACCAAGCACTGTCACAGAGTAAGCTTAGCAACCACCCGTGAAACATTGTGACCCGACTGGGATTCGAACCTACGATCCTTCCATTAGTGAGTATCTTTCTCAAAGGACTTTGTTACCCCAACAAAATTTGACACTAAGTTACCCGGTGGGATGGCAGCCAGGAGCTAGAGAAGTTGGATTTTGCGAAATGTTCTGAAATTGTAAAGAAACCCACAACAAATCTCCATAAAGGAGGACCCCGGACAAAACAACTGTGTCTTGTACAGATTGCCCGTCGGCCACTCACTCCCGTTAACTCCTGTCACACAACGGCAATGGCCTCCCATTGTAACAACAGGTCGCTGTGGGCTGCACCTATCCGCCCATGTGCAAAGTACATTATCCTTGAAAATATCCTAAATGGAGGAGCCCTGGTGATACGAAAATGGAACGTGCGCGTCGGATCCCCTCCCACTGACCCTCCTGGAACTACCGATACCCGTTTCGGAGCACTGCAATGCATCAGGGCCACTGTAGGGCTGACCAAGTGGCCGAATGTCGAAAAATGGGGGTGCGGGGACATATTCAAGGTCACTTGTCACGTTAATTCGATTTTTACCAGGGTAGAGACCCCCGCCGGCATGTGGGTATCCACCAATAGCTGCTATTCAGCAAATTTAGAGAAAATATATCGATTCATTTTTTGCGCTAGGGGCCATATTTGATTGTCCCCATTATAAGTCTATGGGAAATGGCACGTGCCGCGCTGCACGCGCTGTGGAATTTGTCCACACTAGCGGACCCTGCCATCATCTAGATCCCCGTGAGACAATATGCTGAAAATGTCGGGGAAATTTATCGAGCCGTTTTCCAGAGCATCAACTTTACCCGATCTCGGACACGAATCGGAAAACAAAGCCAGGAGAATGGCTCAGGTTGTTTTTCTATAGAAAAACACAATTCTAAAGAATAGTGTTATTTTCAATATAGAACAACAAACTTCGGTTATTGAGATATTAGCGGAAGCGGAAATCAACCCTTCGTGGTTAGCACGAACTTCCGGCAGTTTTCGGGTTATAACTTTTATCAGTTAGCAAGATATCGACTTGAATTTGTTATGTGTACTGGTATAATATATCGGGACGTGTCAGGGATTTGTCGATTTAAAAAAAACGGAAATTTGATATACATGTAAAGAAAACAATGCATTTTTTCATTTCGAAATTTTAAAATCAAAATTTCGAAAATTATAGAAAGCCATCTGAAAGCCCTGGCAATTGTCTGCTAGTACCTCTTTTGGCTTGCATTTTGCAGAAAAAAATAAACCCTCCACGAGTGTTTAACCAAGCAAACCTTTGGTATCAAAAACGCCCGAACATGCCAACCAAAAAGTGCTCCTGGAGCCGCCTGTGAGGCAGCTTTTTTGAAAAAAGCACACCATCAGATGCGTAATGAAAAGCTAGGAAAAGTCAGAAAGATTGAAGACCTTAGCTTTAATAATGAATGTGCAGCATACACAAAACCTCCGGAGGGGGCTGATTCGCCCCCCCCCCCCCCCCCGGACAGGAATAGGGTTAACTGACACCTACAATGGGGCCAATATTCATGGCACCTTAAAAGTTTCAAAACTTTCCGAGAAGTTCTCACTGAGGTCAATTTTGAAACATGGAGCATGGTAAAGCATGGATATTTGTCATAAGCAGGTCCTGTAGGTCCTGTACCTATGTAAACTTCTGAATGTAAACTGTCCTAAATTTAAACTTGTGATCAGTATAGGCTCCTAGGTAAACCTCCAATAAGTATGCATATATTCGTCTGGACATTAAATTGCGTTGAAACTAGGCATAGTGTTGCAGGGGCGGATTCAGGGGGTGGCTGCAGCGGGTGGCCGCAGCGGTTGATGGGTAGCTCGTACCGGTAGCTGCAGTATTCTCCGCAATAGAAGCACATGCACCTGTAACTGCAATACATTAGGGATACATTCTGCATGTGGTTACAGTTTCAAGTAATTACCTTCGTCAATTGTGAATCGATTTCCAATTGAAAATTACCAATAGATACTTCGTGACAAGACGCATTTGTTGATTGGTGGCTGGTCGGTGTTCATGTAATATATCTATTCAATGTTGACAAAGTTTGTTTTTTGTTTCCGTTGAATTGACGCTTAGCTCGAAATATTATTGGTAATAACTTTTGTCAAATTTCATTGGATTGCCAATTGAAAATAATGTCGACACTCGTCTGGAAAAGGCACACCTTTTGATGGGTGGCTCGTACCAGTAGCTGCAATATTAAAGGAAATAGTTCACCTTCAACATTAGGTTTAAACTGAGATAGCAGTTTTGTAGCCCGTGTTGGGAAACCCCTATCTGCAAGTTTGCTTGACTGAAAAGACTCTCCAGCCGAATATATTTATTTTTTGGCGAAAGAATGCGGTGCTGGCGAAAGAATGTTGTACTTGTTCTAGCCCGGGCAGAGGCTATACCATCAGCCAATCAGGTTGCAGCTGGTGCTAGTAAGCGAACCGCCGGCCGCCGGTTGGCACATCTCCAATGCGAGTCTATCCTTACGCGACTACTTTCGAATCTGATTGGCTGAACCATTTTTTACATTCGCGTGACGTCAGGACTCTGACTCAGAGAGTATGCATATAGTTTTGATAAACAATACAAATTTACGGCCTTCTGTCCTGAATCGGCGCGATCTAAGGCCACTTTTGACAATATAAAAATACATTGTATTAAAAAATATAATCAAATCGTGTTTGGTAAAAAGAAAACCAAATGTGCACTATTTCCTATAACTGCACTTCCACACATTTATTTAGATCCACCACACACACAGATGAACACATACAAACACATTTGTGGGTAGGTATATCACATTTATGTATGCACATGAACATTATGGGTGTGTGTTTGCGCAACGCCACTCCAACTCCACTCATACAAGGCCATTATAGTGTACACATTCACATATTTTGAATCGCGACCAATATACTCGCGAGTCGCGACCCAGCGAACGAGGTTGTTAGTGTTTCTTACATATTCTGATTCAAGGATATACTTTTGCCGGTATGACGTCACAACTCGTTTTGGTGACGCAAGATTCTTGTGACGTCACACGTATTAATGTCAATATTTGTCCAATTATGACAAATTGGTTCTTTTTTCCGCAAAAGCGAATGCCAGAACCGTAATCAGGACACTCTTGTCCATCATTCCACGTACTTTTTCCAAGGTGCACTATTCCCTTTAAAGGAAATAGTTCACCTTGGATTTTTTTTACCAAACACGATTTGATTAAATTTTTTAATACAATTTATTTTTATATTGTAAAAAATGGCCTTATATCGCGCCGATTCAGGACATAAGGTCGTAAATTTGTATTGTTTATCAAAACTATATGCATGCTCTCTGAGTCAGAGTCCTGACGTCACGCGAATGTAAAAAATGGTTCAGCCAATCAGATTCGAAAATAGTCGCGTAAGGATAGACTCGCGTTGGAGATGTGCCAACCGGCGGCCGGCGTTCGCTTGCTATCACCAGCTGCAAGCTGATTGGCTGATGGTAAAACCAGTACAACATTCTTTCGCCAGCACCGCATTCCTTCGCCAAAAAATCCAATATATTCGGCTGGAAAGTCTTTTCAGTCAAGAAAACTTGCAGATAGGGGTTTCCCAACACGGGCTACAAAACTGCTATCTCAGTTTAAAACTAATGTTGAAGGAGAACTATTTCCTTTAATGGTCACGCACACTGTTTTTTATCAGAAGTTTTCGTCAATAACTTATTACGTGTTGTTTTACCTAATTAAAAAGGTGACAATTTTAACGTCCTCGTGTTTATCTCGTCAAGGCGTTTCGAAACATTCATGGTGGCGGGGTTAGATCAACTTAAAATTCCAAATAAACTTCAACTTTGACCTCAGATCAAGGTTATGCGGTGACCCAAGTGTGCCATATTGCATATTGGGAGACGTGTCTCGACGAGACAAACAGGAGTGTCGGTCTCGCATTTCTATTTTTCTTATTTCAAAAGTTATTGAGAAGAGAAGAAAAACAAACTGTTAAAAAAAAAATTGCAAAAAGTGTTGGTAGCCTCAGATAACTTTAGCTGACTGTAGGAGTCACTGAGCAGAAATTGCACCTGGGTCATCAATCATTGCCATTGATAACATGATCTAGAAGAAAGTGGACTGATCTGATGTGTATCCTCTGAAAAGGAAGCATTTGTATATTTTCCCATTGTCTTGTAATGGGAAGTCACTAAATTGACCGGACCTTAGGTTACCAATATTAACCCGCGCACTGCAGGGGGGGTTGATTTCCGCCCCCCCCCCCCCCCTCAGGTTTTTCAAAGATAGCTAAAAAAAACGGCGGCGCGCAGCGCCGCCGGGTTTTGGTACATCTGTTAGGACATCAGTTGCGCACACTTTGAAGAAAAAAATATATCCTCGGGTCATCTCAGGTCAGGTCACCAGACCAGGTCAAGTGACCACACCTCCAAAATTGTTTGCAGTTGTGCCAAAGCCAGAGTTTTTCACCGATCAGTTGCAAACTTACAGGATGTCATGAGGGCATAAGTACTTACAATTCTTTTATCTCGGAATTTTGATATCGCTGACCTAAGGTCAAGTCAATTTGGTAACCTCCCCATAATAAGTCAATGGGGAAATATACAAATGCTTCCTATTTCAAGGATATGCGTGATAATAGTCCAATTACTTGTGGATCATGTTATTATAGGATATTCTTGATTATCCAAGTGTAAGTTTTGTTCAGTGACCCCTATTGGGTCATTTGAGGTCATGCGAGGTCACCATCACTTGTTTTGCAATAACTCCCGACATAATGCAGATAGAGAAGTGAAACAGACATCAATGTGTTTGTCTCGTCGATACACGTCTTCCCATATGCAACATGCCCTACTTGGGTCACCACTTGACCTTGACCTGAGGTCAAATTGTTAAGTTGACTTAACAAGGTTACCATATATATCATTCGAAGCGCCTTGATAAGATAAACACAATGGCGTAAACAGTTTTCCGTTATCTTTATTAAGTAAAAAGTTAATTGCAAAAAACGATTTATCAAAAAAAAATAGTTTTTTCTCTTTTTGACCTCTAGAGCCTCAAATATTGACCTGAGATCAAATCTGAGGACACCTTAGCGATTGCAAATTTCACTGGCTGGCGTTTGCTTCTTTCCGTTTGTTTCTAACTAGCATCGTTTCTGAGATATATGGGAATTTCTGGAGCGATGTCCTAAAACAGGAAAAACTGGAAAAATTGACCTTTGATGACCTCTGGTGACCTCAATTTTGACCTGACCTAAAAGAACACTGAATACTTTCGATAGAACATGTATGGAGCTATCAAATGCCTTTTTCCTCTTCTCGCTACGTAGCGTAGTTTTCGAGATCTCAGGGGGCGGAAATCAACCCCCCACCCATGCAGTTCGTGTTCGGCCCCTGCAGTGCGCGGGTTAAACAAATCCGATATATACAAATTGTAGATACTTATGACCTTAGGAAATTTTAAGTTTAAAACCTCTCGGTCAAACACTGGCTGTGGCACGACCGCAAACTTTGTTAAGGTGGGGCCACTTTGACTTGACCTGACCTGGTGACCTGATCTGAGATGACCTCAGGTCAAAAATTTCCGAAACATTGCGCAAAGGATGGGGAATAAGGTGACTGCAAGAACAGCGGCGAGCATAATTCAAGCTTGAATACAATACTTTAAGACAGGAACGTTTTCGTGCGCAAATTTACGGGCGCATTTACCGAGTAGTTCTAAAGAAATAAGTCTCTGAAAACTATGGCTACGTTCGGGTCGGCCCGCCAGTCTTCGCGCAGCTGCGTGGATGCGGGTGCCTGCGGGTGCCAGTATCTAGGGCCTTGGCGGGCGCCTATTCAAATACATGGGTAAATTTCCGCAATCGACTTTTTCTGCGCGCAACGTGCGCATCGTGCAGTTGTTGCAACCTATGTTCAATGTATTTTAATAGGCACCCGCCAGGGGCGTCGCCACGGATTTTGTTTTACTGGGGAGGGGGGGGCGCAGTCACAGTCGCAGACAGTGGCGTACTCAGAATTCACTCCAAGAGGGGGCATTTTTATGAGGGGGGCATAAGGTACCCCCACCCTAAAAAAAAATCAACGGATTTGGCCCACTATAATTTTAGAGGGGCATATTTGCAACATTTTTTTTCGGGAAAAAATCATCCATTTTGCAAGCAAGTCTGCTTTCTTGAGGGATGTCCCCCTCCCCCATATTTTTTAATTGGGGGACGCGTCCCCCCCCCCCCCCTGTTTCCCCGCCGCCGACACCCATGGCACCCGCATCCACTTCGCGCAGCTGTGCGAAGACTGGTTCAGCCTTAATGCAATCGTTCTATGTGTTAAATGTTTTGTTCATGAGAATACGGAATACATGTAACGATAATTCCATACAATAAATTACATTTACATTTACAAATTACAATTACGATTACAAATTATTACATTACATTGTATGTGTACTGTATGTATGCATGTACATTGTATGTAATGCATTACATTGCAATTACAAATTACAGTATGATTACATACAATAAAAAGAGTTCCAAAACACAATAATACCAGAGCCGAACTGGGCCGAATTCCAGTCGTCATTCCCACTCTGAGGGCCGGGCACCTGGTCTACTGCGACCATACAGGACCGAAGGATGACATGCTATAAGTGTAGGTACAATATGCAGCCCACGCATTATACCTGATTGTCCTACTTAGACCATGGTTTATCCATTGGTGCGCAAAGCCAGTCCATGTCAGCGGCAGCACACTGCGCGAGTCATCTGTGCAGCACGTCTGCCTTGTTTTAATTAGATCCATTTGAACAAGAAATTCTTGAATTTGGTATAACTATTAACTACCCCACTTGGGGTAGTGCAGCCTTCGGCCGGGCCCGGGAGTAATGGCGGTTGAGCAGCTAAATAAAACATAGCTGATTCGTCTGATGATGACGCACATTGCGCATTTCATATACATCTCTCCCAGTTTCTGTTTCACTGGCACCACATTATGACAAAGAATATCAAAGCCAGTTGATGCTAACTGCTACTCAGCTTTGTGCTATGGTTTATTTATTGCTATGCACTGGGAACCACTGCTGTAGACTATGAGGCAGGGGCGTATTTATAAATCCGTCAAGCGGGGGGAGGGGGCAGGCAAGCCCTCAAGAGGGCGCCAAACCCCCACATGAGGGCGCCTCTTTTTGTAGCAAAAAGTACCGCAATTTTTGTTCTCCGCAGATTTGGGCCAGTCACCTAATTTTGGTATTCGAACTTAGGAAATTCACTTTTCAAATTCACAAAAATTTATTTTGTTGAATTTTTCCGATATTTTTATTTGTATTTTGGGGGGTCAAAAAAAAGAAAACCGAGATAGCCATTTTAAAGAAAATGTCATTTCCTGTCTTTTGACGTTTTTGTATTTGCAATTTGCTTTATAACTATTTTCTACGATTTTCAAACATGTATCGTTTTTCCACCAAAAATGGCATGACATGACGTAATTAAAACGTCATTATCTCCCAAAACACTGCATCAATGTCATTTAAATTTGGTAAAAAGACGTCGAATTGATGCAGCATAAGGTACTGAAAGTTTCACGTTCATATGGTGTTCAAGTTATTGAGAAAATCCGGGAGGGGGGCAGATTCTAACCCCCCCCCCCCCCCCCCCCCCCAGAGGGGCGCGGGTTAACTGTCGTCCGGGGCTGCTTGAATTGCATTCAATCACTCGAGAAAAAACTTCCGTTTTCATAAAGTTTTCTCCTAAGATCATTATTTTTTCACGTGCAGTGCAGGGAACGCATACTTGTATTGAATGCCCCCCACGAAGATTCCTGTGAGGAGGGCCATTTGCCCCCGATGCCCCCCTCCCCCCCCCCCCCCCCCCCCCCCCCCCCCCGGATCCGCCAGTGCCGTCAGCGAAAGGTGTTGTTGAGCGGGGTAAATGATTACAATAGCAAAATAACAAAGAAGTTAATGAAAAGAAATTATACAATAAATCGATAACTTAAATTAACTGTTCTTTCCACGTGATGATATTCTCGAATATTTTTTAACCGTGGAATTCGTGGAATTGACCAGGATTTGTGAACAAATGAAACAAAACAAAAATTGAAATTAAAAGACACCAAAATCAAAATTATGGCAATAAAGAGGCATTCATGTCTTTTCCATTCATGAATGGGATAGAGAAAAACTGAGGAATCCTCGCGATGAAGCACAACACCCCAGTTAAAGAAGTGGATGGCAAACAGCCAATGTTGCACTCGGGCCAGCCGAAATCCACCCACCCCGTTCCCCGGCTTCACAAAATCACCCTGCCCTATTTCCCGGTCTGCCGAAGTCCCAGGCATGCGGAACTCCGCCCTGCCCCGCACACAGGCTTGTCCAAATCAGCCCTGTCTCCACCCATGAGGTCTGCCGAAATGCACCCTGCTCCTGTTCTCTCTAGCCCCAAAAAATTAACCCAGCGGCACCTGACCTGAGGGTGGCACCTTATCTGAGGGCGGCAACTGGCCAGAGAGCAGCACCTGGTCTAAGGGCGGCACCTGGTCTGAGGACATCACCTGGTATGGTCTGAGTGCGGCCGGCGGCACCTAACCTGCGGGTGCCGTCCTCATTTGAGGACGGCACCTAGGCCACTCCAGGCCACTCTCTTTAGCCGCCCCTGTAGAAGGAAGGGCGCCTGCCGGCATTCCAGGCGTCCTACTACGCGGGCCAGAGGCGCCCTCTTGGGCCTGAGGGTGGCACCTGGCCTGAGTGTGGCACCTGGTCTGAGAGCGGTACCTGGGATGAAGGCGGCACCTGGCCTGAAGACAGCATCTAGTCTGAGGGCGGCACCCGGCCTGAGGGCGGTACATGGGCTGAGGGCGGCACCGGGGCTGAAGGCGACACCTGACCTTACCCTCCCCCTAAATACGCCTCTGGGGCTGGCTCCCGAACCCCTGGTTACCCCCCCCCCCCCCCTCCCCACTCAAAGTTTTGTGGCGACGCCACTGCCTTCAAAAGCACCCTCCGATACACCTCCGAAGGCGCCCTCCCACATACCCCCGAAGGCACCCTCCGATACATTTCCGAGGGCGCCCTCCCACATGCCTCCAAAGGCGCCTTCCGATGCACCTTTGAAAGCACCCTCCCACATGCCTCCAAGGGTGCCCTCCGATACACATCTGAAAGAGCCCTCAGAGATAGCCCCGAGCGCCTCTGTGAGACCAGAGGCGCCCGGCCTCACATTCAGCGAAGGGCGCCTTTGTATGTATATATGGAGGGAGGGCGCCATCGGTCCTGGGATAGATGTATCTGAGGGTGCTTTTGGACTATGCGGGAGGGCGCCTTCAGAGGTGTATTGGTGGACGACTTTGGAGGTATGTGGAAGGGCGCCTTCAGAGGTGTATCGGAGGGCGCCTTCTGAAATGTATTGGAGAACGCCTCCGAAAGTGTATTCGAGGGCGCCTTTGAAGGTATGTGGAAGGGCGCCATCGGAGATGTATCGGAGGGCGCCTTCGGAGCCTGTAGGTATGTGTGAGGGCGCTTTCAAAGTTCAAAGGTGCATCGGTGGGCGCCTTTGGTGGTATGTAGGAGGGCGCCTTCAGATATGTATCGGAGGGCACCTTTGGAGGTATATGGGAGGGCGCCTTTGGAGGTATGTTTGAGGGCGACTTCAGAGGTGTATGTGTATCAAAGGGTGCCTTTGAAGGCATGTAGGAAAGCGTGTTCAGGGGTGTATTGCAGGTCGCCTTCGGAGCTATGTGGGAGGACGCCTTCAGATGTGTATCGGAGGGCGCCTCTGGAAGTATTTGGGAGGGCGCTTTGAAGGTATATGGGAGGGCGCCTTTGAAAGTATGTGGGAGGGCGCCTTTGGAGGTGTATCGGAGGGTGCTTTTAGATGTATGTGGGAGGGCGTCTTCAGGGATGTATCGGAGCGCGCCTTACATTCAGTGAAACGCGCCTCATATTCAGCCGGAGCGCGCCTCACATTCATGAACCGGAGGCGCCTTCGGTGCATGAGGGCGCCTTCGGTGCGTGAGGGCGCCCAAGGGGGGGGGGGGCATGGTGCAGTGACCTCTCCCTGAATACGCCCCCTACTATGAGGTACTGTGCACAGTGCACATGTTTACTTAAATTCCTGTCTGTCCCTTGATGGCACTTGTTCGTGGTAAACGCTTGAAGTTATGCTGTGCCGCATATCTTGAAGCCGATAACTGCGGTCTGCACAATGGGGGAGGAGGGTAAAGAGTCATTCTGGTCATCAAAAGGGGGTAAAATAACAATACCCTTGCCACTGAGAACCACTGATTTAGACAATCATAGTACTTTCTTGAGACTTCATCTATTTAGATGTTAACAATATAATGATATTTGACTCAAACTTTCGTTTGATTCGCTGATCACTGTTGCAGGGGCTTCAATACCAAAATACAGCAGTTTCACATCTGACTTTCACATCGTGACTGGATTTTTCTACATTTGTTTGGTTTTCTCGATAGGCGGGACGTAATTGTCATTGTGGCGTCTCGCAGTTTCTATGTGATGCAATGCTCGGCAAAGTTACTCGTCCGGTTCAGTCGGGATATTCAAGACATGGTCTGAAGTAGTGGGTGTTCTCATTAGATTAATAATGTTTCAAATTATTGTTGTCCTTGCTTACTCCTAGGGTGGCCTGCTCGCTACTTTTCCGCAAATCGTTGACTTCTTTTCGTTGGTTTGTATTTCCAGGCTTCTAGAATATAGCTTAAACAGAACAGGAGATAACTTGAGATGTAACTTACTACTACCTGCTACTAAGTGCGCATTACCAGCTATGGTTAGTGGTTTATTCATGACGTATGTGACGTGCGTGTGTGTGCGTGTGTGTGCGTGTGTGTGTGTGTGTGTGTGTGTGTGTGTGTGTGTGTGTGTGTGTGTGTGTGTGTGTGTGTGTGTGTGTGTGTGTGTGTGTGTGTGTGTGTGTGCGTGTGCGTGTGCGTGTGCGTGTGCGTGTGCGTGTGCGTGTGCGTGTGCGTGTGCGTGTGCGTGTGCGTGTGCGTGTGCGTGTGTGTGTGTGTGTATGTGTGTGTGTGTGTGTGCATTGCACGTGTATGCTGTTTCCAATGAACGCGATCACATACTTTACATATTTGTTGTCATTTTCCACAGCTCTCTTTGAAAGCTCGGAGTTGGTGAGCGAGAGGCACATTCTGAAGGCGAGCAGAAAGATCGGCGAGTTGCGCAAGACTATCGGCCTCAGTCTTGGTCTAGATCAGTCGGACGTAGACAACTGTCATTTCCGCGAAGAAAATCCCTGCGAGGTAATATTTGACTCGCTTCCAAACCTGTTATGACTTGTATTGTAAAAAAATGCACCCGAGGTGTCACGGCTGGTTGGTTAGAGTGCGTGCGTTGCTTCCCCACAGTGAGCCCGTTTTTGACCCCGGCAGAGCTGTGACTGGGTGCTGAGTGGTCTGCTTATACTTATAGTGCTGCACTCTATTGAGTCGTGCGTGACCACGACTGGGTCTATACTTAAATAGCTCTCATTCTGGAAAATATCATTCTGCCTGAATTAACAGTCGAAAATGTGTGCTGAATGCGTGGTGCGCAGTGACCTGACGCCATCGACTCTTACTTTAAAGGGAATAGTTCACCTTCAACACGTGTTTTGAACGGAGATAGCAAAGTTATAGTGCGAGACGAAAAAGTGGGTTTGGTGAAAGAATCGCTTCGCCACGCTCAGTAATTTCGACACAGGATCGAAAATAATATAGAAATTAGCGGTTTCAGACCGATGAAATGGGTGGGCGGCCGGCGTTACATACGGGACCTCCGATGCACTCTCCGACGGGGTTCCTGATCACGACGCCTCGCTTATACCCGCTCAGCCGCCCGCGCGGCACGGCGGACCCCTGTCAGGGACTGTAGTAGGCAGAATATTTTGAATAACTACTGGTATTGTATGACGTCACGCGTCATATAAGAGAAACTTTCTCATTTCTCTATAGATATCCATATATGGTCCAAACAAAGCTATGTTCGTATTTGTCAGGCCAAGATACCCTTACGGCAAAATTTCAACAACAAGAAATATGTCAAGGTGAACTGTTCCCAAAGACTACAAGGTACCTAAAATGATAATGTTTCCGCAATTTTTTCATTATTATTTTAAAATGATTTTATTCGAAGTTTCAAAAACAACAAAAGAACAAATGGGCACAATAAATCGGAGAACAAATCAGGCAACCGTTTGATGGATAATTTGTTAAGTGACATATGATATACATTTTTAACAGATGATTCATCCGGTTTACAATTGGAATAATTTATCGCTTTTATCTAAGATTAAATAATATTGGTTAGTGCTTGTGCGAAGAACATATTGTATAGGCAAATTATAATTAGTTTTATCATTTATGACCTCTTCCTCGAAATTAGAATATAATAGTACCAAAAAACGTTATATTAATATTTCGATCACAGATCTTCATCAGAAATTATACATTACCAAAACGACAATAATCAGAATACAATAATCAGAATACAAGTCGAAACTTGTATTCTGATTATTGTCGTTTTGGTAATGTATAATTTCTGATGAAGATCTGTGATCGAAATATTAATATAACGTTTTTTGGTACTATTATATTTTAATTTCGAGGAAGAGGTCATAAATGATAAAACTAATTATAATTTGTCTAAGATTAAATAAGTGTAAAAAAGAATAAAGCCTCCTGTCGGTCACCGCAACGAAGTCGTGATATATGCACTCCCATGACTTTTTATTGTCGATAGGAAGGAGATGGTATCTGGTTTCAGATTACCTTCATAGTCACTTGCGTTTCTGAAATATTGGCTTAAATATAGTAAAATATAGCAACAGCGCTTCTATCAAGAACACCGCTTTTGTGGTCCTTAAACTATTTGTATTTGACATGTGATCATTGCTGGCTATTAAAATTGGTTTAACTTAGGTAGTGCTTGTCACTAGGTGATATGTAGATGTCTCAGCGTTGTTTTGCGCTGCCACGCTGTGCTGCGTGTGTGTGGAACATAACGCTTGATAAACGTAAGGAGGACAAATATGTCAATTGTCATGTAATGCAGTGATTAACAGGTGTACGCGTTCCATATTATCGACTTGTTCTGTATCTTTATAGACAGGTGCTTTGTTTATGTTTCAGGTAAATCGAAAAATTCTGATGGCTTGGAGACAGAAGGCTTCCCGCGGTGCGACGGTTGGGAAGCTGTGCACCGTATTGTGGGATTGCGAGGCGTACGAAGCTGTACGCGATCTGGCCACTGTAGCGTGAGATGAAAAAAGGGCTTTCAGTCCAGCTGCCATTCTTAATTCTGCCAGGGGTCAAAATATGCTACTGTGTGCTGCAATTGTCTACTTTTTTCAACAATTCCTTTCCTTTGCTGCCGGATATTTGCGAACGCACCGAGAATGAAATAGACGTGACATTGGGACCGAAGAAAGTACGGACTGGAATGGGAAGTGAAATAGTTGGCGGAGGTGGGCCCCAACAATAGCATTGTTTTGTTGAAGGGTAAGCGTGGATCGCCTCATTCGAAACATTGATAATTTAAACGTACGTTAAGGATCTTTGACCAACTATAGATTGAGACAAGTGCAATGTTCTGTCAACCTTGTACTGATCATTTGTTTTACCAAAGCTGTCAGCCCACCGAATGTTACGTGTTAGTATTTCGAGTAACCTATAGGTTATATATATATATATATATATATATATATATATATATATATATATATATATATATATATATATATATATATAAATATATATATATATATATATATATATATATATATATATATATATATATATATATATATATATATATATATATATATATATATATATATATATATATATATATATATATATATATATATATATATATATATATATATATATATATATATATATATATAATATAAATATATATATATATATATATATATATATATATATATATATATTATATAAATATAAGGGTTAGTGTTCCAAGCTTTGTTGGCTTACTAGTCGTGGTACGATTTAGTACGATTTAGTCGAATGGTACCAATCAGGTATAACCTGCTATCATGACAATTGCTGTGATAGTTATGTGATTTGAATGGCTTAGGCCGGTTTCACAGAAAGACTGGTTGGATTGATTGTGATGGGACGGCGCTGTGAATGGGACGGCGGCGATGATGGGACGGCGCTGTGATGTTTGTTAGGATAAGAGATTCAGGGGAACTTTTTATTTACCTGATGTGCTGTAATTTTATATTAATCCTGTTCTTTTTACGAAATCGCGTGCACTTTGTATCCTGCTTGTATAATCAGTCTTCAATTGGGACGCTTTCCTTTATATGAATGTAGCCAGCAATACATTTATACTTACTACTAGCCTAGCCAACGACTCTTGTTTTCTTCAGCTGGGCGATGGCTGGGTGTGCTGACCAGCCGTCCGTGACAATGGTGTATACTGCATTGTAGCTGGAAACAGTAGTGACGCATACGTTGTTTGAATACCGCGTACTAAGTAGCTTGGCTGTTCATTTAGTTTGAATTACTGATATTACTAGTAACGGTGATCTGTTGACGCGCGCGCGCGGTCATTTCTTAGGCCGGTCAATATTAAGGTCAATAGAGTTCATCGAAAGTAAAATGTTGCCTATATATGGGTGTCTTCAACCCTATTTCCTGTGGGGGGCAGATTCTGCCCCCCCCCCCCGGTGGTTTTTCACTTGCCGCTTCTAAACCGTTAGGCCTAGCGTCTTGAAGCTTTGTGACTTTTCCCAAAATTGAATGGCGCGTGTTGTGTCAAATGTTTGAAGCAGAAAATCGGGCTAGCAGAGGCGGTGCCAGGCTCCTGTTTTGATAGCAGAGATCAGATAGCAGAGGCGGTGCCAGGCTCCTGTTTTGATAGCAGAGATCAGATAGCAGAGGCGGTGCCAGGCTCCTGTTTTGATAGCAGAGATCAGATAGCAGATGCGGTGCCAGGCTCCTGTTTTGATAGCAGAGATCAGATAGCAGAGGCGGTGCCAGGCTCCTGTTTTGATAGCAGAGATCAGATAGCAGAGGCGGTGCCAGGCTCCTGTTTTGATAGCAGAGATCAGATAGCAGAGGCGGTGCCAGGCTCCTGTTTTGATAGCAGAGATCAGATAGCAGAGGCGGTGCCAGGCTCCTGTTTTGATAGCAGAGATCAGATAGCAGAGGCGGTCCCAGGCTCCTGTTTTGGGCAGGGTGATACGAATGCTATTGTGCGGCGAATACTTCCTTCGCAGTTTGCGGTGCAATAAAAGCGTCAGAAACATTTTCACTGCAATATGCATCATACATACTGGGATTGTACAATGTACATGTTGTTTGGCAGAGGCGCGCTCAGGTACAAACAATGGGAGGCGATACCCTCCTTCAAATTAAGTCCAACTTCAAATTAGTAAGATGAAAAAACGCGTTACTCGCATGGTACTCCCACGTTGTTTTCCT
>JAXIVJ010016723.1:0-28084 GCA_036785665.1 Chirona hameri | reverse complement strand
ACTTAGCGTAGCGAGGATTTTTTTTATTACCACAACCGTTTCGATCAGCTCTACAAATATACTATCTCAGTTCAAAACCCCATGTTAAAGGTGAACGATTCCCTTTAAGGGCCGCGGGGGAGCGCCGAGCGACGTTGTGGTTCTCGGTTCTTCTGAGCTAACCAAGCAGTCTCCGAAAGAAGTTCGGTCCTGTGATTTGTATTTGTATCATCGAGTGACGCGCTAGTTTTTTCGTCACAACTAATTGGTACCACGGTATGCAAAAATATTCAATCTTCGTAGAAAATCCAAGTTATATTTAGCCAAACATTGGAGGCCAACATATTTTTTTACTTCAATCCAGTGCCAGGCGTGTATGTACACACACGTCCTATGTAAATATAGGCTCACCTACGCACCAACGTCGCTCAAATCTGTGTACGCTACGCCCTATGCGCCGCGCCGGCCACTGGCGCAGAACGCATCACATTTCTCACTACACAGAGATTGTGATCCAGTGCCGGGGAACACACACACACACACCTACGTCCCACACACACAAACACGGCGTTCTCATCGCGCCTGTCGCATGCGTCAATGTGCAGACATGCGTGCAAGATTGCAGCCACCGGCGTGACGACGCCAGCCGTCAGTCCCGCACCCCAGACACGCGCGCCGCTTCAAACGGAGGATGCCGCAGGAGCGCAGCACGCAGCCGCCTCAGAGGCGGCCGGTGTTTTGCCACAGACACATGCTGACAGGGTGAGAGAAGAACGCAGAGACACATCGGATGGATAAACAGTAAACATGCCGGTACCGCAGAGTCAGAAGCATAAATACAGATACTCGAGGGGAAATACCCACAAATAGCGAGACCAGGATCAGGGGGCCAATGAGTGAACTGAAAACACAAATAGTGCCGAGAGACTTTAGAGACCCAGAGTCCCATGGGACCTACCAAGGGACCCGAGAGCACTCGGCCGCAGACCCGCAGAGCCGAAGACCCGAAAACCCAACGCCCCCGATTGTCAGAAGGGATCAAGACCCCAATGGTCCAAACGGCCCAACACCCCGCCGTACTGTGTCCCCGACAGCACCCAGACGTCATTTCGCCGGCGACCCTCTTTGTTTGTCCGTTCGGGGCCGATCGCCGACCCCCGCCCGCGACGACGGCGTCGCCGGCCGGACGTGAGGTATAACACGCCGGACAATGGAAACGCAGCACGAACGTCCAGCTCGACTTGCCGCCCGCCGGGAGGACCGCAGGTGCCGCTGGTGCCGCTGGTGCCGCTGGTGCGCGCTGGTGCGCTGGTGCCGCCGCCGGCCCCGGAACCGGCCGCCGTCCGCCCAGCCGGCCGCCCGGCCGCGCTGCCCGGGACGGGAGGGAGACTGTTTGTTTGGCACCAATCGCATAACTTGCTGGCTCCTGATTATGATCAACAGAGAAACTTTTTGTTCTTGCTTGCAAGCTTTATATCTGGATTTATCCTACTCGTACCAAATCTTGCCTGCTAAGCGCTCAGAAACAACCGCTATTACACCACCAATCCAAGAACCTCCTACAAAAAAAAAACGAACCGCCGTATCATTTTGGGGCAAGCGGAGACGCTTGGAAAAATAAGCGTCGGTGCGCGCCACCTGACGGGTCCTCAGTCAGGATGCTGCCGGTGTGACACCCACTTTCAGTCGGCTGATGATGGCCCGTCGCTGCCGACGTGTCGACGTCGACGACCCGCGGTGTCAGGCGGAGAAACGTCGATACAGGCCGGCGAGGCCAGTTAAGTGTCGCGCACAGCTGTGCTGAGTTGGGACGACAAATGGCCAGCGGAGGTATGAGTTCAGAGTTATGCCGCGTGCTCATGTCAAGCAGTCCCGTCTTGGACTCGCATTCGTCCCGTCCCGGTCCCGTCCCGGTCCCGTCTCGGTCCCGTCCCGGTCCCCGGGCGGAGACGGCACCTGCCGAGGTAATGGGTAATTGTCGCTGGGCGTGGGCAGATAGGGGCGTCCCATCCGAAGCCCCCGTCATTACCAATACTTAGTCATCATCGCCGCGCTGTAACACTCGCTTGGTGCTCCTTGCAGGTCGGCAACGATGCCTCGGGGCGTGGGTGTGCCCGGTCGGCGGGCGCGGCGCCGATACTGCCGATTTCACCGCGGCCGAACGCGGGAAAGTGACCTCTAAGCGCGGACGACACTGGGCCGTTTCTCTGACCTCCGGGTAAAGGTGATGCGCCCACCGCTCCGGAGCCGGTGTAACGTTCAGTGCTGCCGCCCCATATTCGGCGGAGGGGTGGAGCACCAGAGCACCAGAGCACCGGAGAACCGGAGCAGCCAGGCCGGCGTACAGGCCGCCGCAGAGGAGGTGTCGGATCGCCGCGCGGGGCCATCCCATTCGTCAGTCCGTGCAGCCCGGCCCGCTTGCAAGTCAGGGGATGTGATAAATCACAGACCGGAGCAGAGTGCAGGAGAACGGGATTGTTGCGGTTTGACAGACGTAAGTCGCCTGTCGGATACAATCCTATAATGTACGCGAAAAGCGCAATAAAATTCAGCTCAGAACATCGCAAAATACGGTACACAAAATGATGCGAATCGCTTGAGGCAGAGTAATTCTATGCACGATCACGAGAGAGAAACTCTCACATATCAGTGAATGATCTGTGACTCGTTCCGACCACTCCACTCACCAGGCGTAGTTTGCCAGCTGAGACCGGCCGATGAACATTTTCCTGCGGGAGAGAACCAGGTACCCGGTCAGTCCTGCAGTCGCTCACGTACAACCCCAGCAGCCCACACGGGATAACAGGGTGCAGAGACGAGATAACATCAGAGATAGTGGCAGACATGTTCAGCTGTGTCCACGCCACTGGCCCGGGCATTACTCGTGAGAGAATGTCGAGCGCTAAAAGTGCGGTCTCGTTCCGTGGTGGCCAACTATCCTGGAGTGTGGTTGACTTTGTGGTTGACGGTGTTGAGAGCGAACGGCAAATCGGTTACTCAAAATTGAACATCAAGAGGTTACCGTGAAACATAGTGCGAAGGTCTGTTTCTTACAACGTGCGAAATGGCACTCTGGGAAAACACATGACCTACGTAAATAAACCGCAGCCAGAACAGCTCTGGTGCGATCAAGTAAACAGTTCGATAAATGAGCAGACACTTGAATAAACCAGCTCAAATGTAACATAGTGGATGACCGAACACGATATCGAGCGCCTAAATTACCGTTAAATAATGTAAACAAGCGATGCGTCACACGAGCGTGGTGGCTCGTTCACAACCAGGTTTACCACAAGTGAATCACAATCCAGCGTGGGAACTCTGCGGTCCCGTGTGACGTACCACCAAGCTGGACCAGCTGATTTCGAGCTCGCACACAAACACCCCTACCAGGTGAATGTTAACGCGAATTCCGTCCATACCGTGCCACCTCGCCCTGTCTCACCAATGTGTGAAGACCGGCGTCCGTGCGCGTACTCACCCGGGGTCGTTGGGAAGCTCCGAGGGCGACCCGAGATAGAGTCTTGGTTCTCCATGCTGCCGCTACCTACCACAGACAAAGCACCTACACACTAACCGAGCGTACGACACTGACACAGGCTTCACGTCCCGACGTGCGGCCCCGACTGACGCGCCTCCAACGGCCGTCCAGCCGGTCAGACGGCGCGCACCCCGCACCGCGCAGAACGCCCTCTCCGGCCGTGATTGGGCTAAATCTCCCCGGCACGAGCCGGCGCTGCGGCCTGACATCTAGCGGCGGGAATGTAAGTTTGAGTGCCCGCCCGGACGAGAGGTGGTGAGTTTTTTTTATGAGACGGTGATTGCGATCTCTCCGAGTCGTATTGTGGTCTTGATTGTGGCTGATGAATTGTCCGTCTCATGTAACTGGAAGTGATTTCGGTGAGTGACTTGGCAGGATTAATCTTGTCGCCAGCGCTTGCAATTAAGACCAATAAAGATATAGACAGTAGTTAAGCTGGGTGAGATGCCTCCGAATGTATTTAGGGGAGACTCAGCAGCATCGTATACCATATCCAACACACTACACTCAATATAAGTCAGTTTGTATAACTTGTTTGTTAGAAAGGCTATCAAATTTGTAAATATTGCCGAAGCTGTTGTGTAATGAATACGTAATATGAATGCAAATTTGCATTTAATCGCATATAAAGTAAAATTATTGTCATTCAATTGAATTTAATATAAATATAAAATACATATAATATTTTGATGTGGTGTTGATGGGACCGAATGTTGTGAATGTTCTAGCCGCACAATAATATTAACCTATAAAAAGGTATAAAGGAATCACATACCCAAACAATGGAAGGAGGAAAATGCGATCCCGCTAACCAAAACAAGTTCACCGTATATGGTCACTAGTGTCACTTAAATAGGTCAATTTTAATGTTTTAAATATTATCCATGTGTTCGAGGTACGTCATTGGACGCTTTCCTCATCCATATTATCTCACCTTTCCTCAGCCATATTCGATCCGCAATTTCAGACACATAACACGTCTCATGTGTACCTCACGATCATGTGTCACTAACCTCAGCTCGAGCCTTTCTCATATCGCAATTACAACACCACGGAAAGACAAAACTCGAACTCATTACAAACAAATATATAGGACTAAGGTCTCGTCAAGGACCAAGGTCACGTCAAGGACCAAGGTCACGCCAAGGACCAAGGTCACGCCCAGGACCAAGGTCACGCCCAGGACCAAGGTCACGCCAAGGACCAAGGTCACGCCAAGGACCAAGGTCACGCCCAGGACCAAGGTCACGCCCAGACCAAGGTCCGTCAAGGACCAAAGTCACGCCCAGGACCAAGGTCACGTCAAGGACCAAGGTCACGCCAAGGACCAAGGTCACGCCAGGACCAAGGTCTTGTCAAGGTCCAAGGTCACGCCAAGGACCAAGGTGTCATGCTCAACGGCACATCCTATTTCTCCCCTGTAAGTGGTATCCAGACGAATTCCTAATGAACCTGTAATGATGTATTCTTCACCTTCAATGCAACCACCGGCAGGAACCAAACAGTACGACAGGGCCCGTTCAGCGCCGCCCCAAAAACCAGACTAACCCGGCTCTCACGGCTCCCTCCGATCTCACTTCGTCCCCCGCCCGACATATGACTTATAACAGGACAGCTGCAGCCGTCACGGGAGGCTGCGGCCAGACCGTCACGGGCCGCCAACATGGGCAGTTAAGGTGATGCATGGGAACGGCACCTGTTGCCGTTCCCATGCGACGCAGACGACTGGACCTCACACGACAGTGTGAGGCCACACATACATCACGGCCACACATACATCATGACACACTGAACTATTTACTACACATCCCCCTGATTTTCAAGAATCACAACGCTAACGCACAACACCCACTTACACACGAGGCACACATACACACCCTAAATCAAACTCACAACGAACTTACGCCAGTTACAGGTACCACACATTTGTCCACTCTCACCCGTCTCCTACTTCATCTATCATGTCCACAGGCACGCTGAAACCATACAATTGCTCCGGCGGCTGACGCGCGCGCGTGCTCCGACGGACAGTAGTGCTCTCATCCGCACTGTCTCCCGACGGCCCCGGCGGCTCGGCGAACCGCTGAATCGTTTCCAGCTGCGTCCCGAGCGTCACTCTCAGGCCGCGTGATTTATGATCGGTGTACCCTCGTACCCTAGTGCGATGTCCGAATCACTGTCACTGTCACTGCCGCACGTGTCCACTGACTGAGCTGTCGGTGGAGCCGCGCCCTGGCGATGCCGCACGCTGCGGACATGCCACGGCACCACCGTCCACTTCCACCTGCTGGGGGGACACGACTCTCGTCACAGCACCGCGGCGCGACACGTCTGTGCATCGAGTTGGTGTACCGCGGCAGCGAACCCAGACAAAGGTCACCGACCTTGAAACGCTCGCCCCGCTCACGCACCTCGTCGGGGGCGGGTGGCGGCCGGCGGCCGACGCTGAGCGGCTCGGCCATGGGCAGATCGCGACCTGCCCTGCAGAACACTGCAGCCGCCGGAGCCGTGGCAGCGTCCCGCCCGTCGCGGGGCGTCATGTTGTAGCGGTGGACAGCCTCAGCGATCGTGCTGCCCTGCCTCGCCGCCATCACCTTGATGGTACGGTGGTTCCGCTCGACGATGCCGTTCCCGCTGGCCTCATGCACAGCACGGAAGTGCATTGTAATGCCCCACCGCGTCATCAGAGCTGCCATGTGGTGGCCACGGAACTCGCGGGCGTTGTCGGTTAGTAGCTCGGCGGGTGCTCCTCGTTCCAGGAAGATGTCCTCTAGTTTCTGCGCGATTTCCACTGCCTCGGCGCGGTGCAGGGCCCGCCAGATGCAGTATCGTGACGGCCCGCAGTCGATCAGCGAGAGGTATCCGCGGCCGGCATATTTCACGACGTCCATCGCCAGCCGCTCCCATGTGAGTGGTACGTCAAGCGATCCCGGCTGCCAGCGGACAGGCGCAGGATCGATCGACTGGCAGGCATTGCACTGTCGGATGATATTGCGTACCATTGTCCGAGTCACTTTCGGGCCGATCTCTCTCCGCACGTACCAGAGAGTGCGCGCAATTCCCTGGTGCCCAGTCGTCTCGTGGATGCGGCGGGCATGCGCCAGGTCTGCCTCGAGGTCCTCACTGTCGTCACCGTCGGACAGGTCACGGTCACCGGCAGCTGCCACATGCTGGCTGAGATCCCTCTCGGCTTGAGTCCAACTCTTGGGGACGCGGGTGAGCACGTCGCTGGGTTGTCTGCGGACCGCACCAGTCCGATTGTGATGGAGAGTTGCAGCTCTTCCACCAACTGCTTGATGATGTCGATGCGCCGGCGGATCAGCAGTCCTCCGTGTGCTTTGGTCCGCAGTCGGGCGCGGCCGCTCAGAGCATCGTCGATCCACCGATGGACCGTGGCCGAGTCAGTACGGAGGTCGATGACCTTGATTCCCCATGCGACTGCCATGTTGATGCCACTGAGCGCCGCGTCCAGCTCTGCCATGTTGATATGCATGGCGGCTTTTGACTCCGCCGCAGCCAGCTTGCATCCTCCACCGTGCCGCCGCCCGGGTCCACCAGGATGACGCCGTTGGCGATGGAGCTGGCATCGGTCCAGACGATGAGCCGGTCACCTGTCAGCCGCCACGGACCCCCGCGCCGGATCCGACTCCTGGAGCTGCTGCACGACATGCTGGATCTGCACCTGCAGCGCCGGGTCTTCCGTGCTGTCGTCCCATCCCACAGTCAGTTTGTTGACGCGTCGCTTCAGCCACGCAGCAGCTGGTCGAAGCCATCCCGCCACAGGTACGTGCGCCACGAGCCGACCACACCAGGCGAACAGCGCCCGCCGCGTGACCTTGGCAGGCGCCGCGGGTATCTCGCAGTCACGCTGCCAGCGCAGCTCGCCGCCGCAGGCGCTGACCCGCAGGCCGAGCAGCCTGGCACCGTCTGCTGCCCGCTCTGGTGGCTTGCACTCCAGGCCATACTGCGCGAAGTGTTGCACGCCCTCCTCTGCGCTCACGACATCCTCGTCAACCAGTAGGTCATCAACATACGGCAGAACACCACGCTGCATCCGCTCGTCTCGCTCAAGGACAGCCCGCACCACTGCCTTCATCACAAGCGGCGCCACATTCAGACCGAACCCGAGGCGCGTGAGACAGTACCTCTGTCCTCTGACCTTGACCGTCTGATACGGCCACAGCCGCCGCTCCAGCCGGAGCTGGAGATAGGCTTTTCGCAGGTCGACGACAGCCACGCGACTTCCGTGCCGCCGCCACCTGCGCAGCTGGTCAGCGCACACGTCTGCATCTGCAGTATGAGCTGTCACGTACCCGTTGAGCTCGCGGTAGTCCAGCACCGGCCGCACCTTATTCGGCTGCTGAACTGCCATCAGCGGCAGCAGCCCACGCGGCGGCCCGTCCGTGAACTCATCATACACCCGCAGCCAACCGTTGGCGATCCACTCACTGATCTCGGCATCAAATTCCTGCCGCGCCGCAGACGGCACCGTGTACTGAGCCACGTGGTTGTGCAAGCACTCAGGGCCGTCACCTACAGCCCACTTCCACGCGACCGTCCATTCACCGCTGTCTGGGCTAAACTCTGCCGTGAAGTCTGCGGCATCCACAGTCACGCCCTCACCACGTGTCACACCTGTCACAGTCACGCCCTGTCCACGTGTCATACCTGCCGCCACACGGAACGATACATCCGTTGGCGTCCGCAGGCTGACACCGCCCAGGGCCGTGATTCCCGACATGCGAGCACGAGATCCATCCCCAACGGACGGTCCGGAACAACCAGGGCTGCCAGCATCACTCGCTTGCCCTCACAGTCAACTGCAACATTTGCAACACCTTTGCATCGGAGCGTTCCTCCGTTGACCGTCGTCATCGTCACTGACCGTGGTACCCACTGTTCACAGCAGCCTTCGTAAATGAGCGTGTCGGTGCAGCCGGTATCGACCAGAGCACGGCACACGCGCTCATTAACACGAAGGCTGACCACGGGGAGAGCGCGCTCTACTGCCCGGGAGACTGCGCTGGCGCTAACGTAGCTCCGGGGGCGTTTCCCGACCCTCGGGGGCATGCCGCTATCATGTGATTGGTGTCACCGCACATCCAACAGCGCCGGACGGAGGAGGGCCGCCTCGGCTGTTGCCGCTGACCACCACTGAGCTGCTGCCGCTGACCTCCGTGAGCCGCCGCCACCGCCGCCTGCACCGGCTCATTTCCTAGCACGGCGCGAGCGCGGGCGAGGACGCTGACCAGGTCGAGCTTCTCCGCCCTAGCTCCCGCGCGGACGGTGTCACTGACAAGCAGCCGGTAGTCCGTTGACGAATGCGGCCGCGAGCTGTCGATCCGTCGCGCCACCGAACAGGTCAGCGTAGCGGCGGAGACTGGCGAGATACACGTCGACGCTCTCACCTGGCTGCAACGTGCGTGCCATAAACGCCGCGTGCGCCGCGAAGTCGTCCAGACCGAACGCCGTGTAGAGCGAGTCTCGCACAGCATCTGCTGAGCGGCGGTCCTCCGCGGGCAGCTGTGACCAGACCGCAAAAGCACCGCCTTTCAGTCGCATGGGCAGAACCTCCGCCACCGACACACCGCGATACTCGCAGAGCAGCGACGCCTGGGTGTACCACTCAACGACATCACCTGTGCCGTCGAATGTGTCGATGAGGCGGGCGTCGAGTCTGGCTCCCCTCACTTCCTCTTCAGATCCGAGTCTGGCTCCCGTCACTGCCTCTTCAGATCCCTGCACACTAATCTTGTGCGTTGCTTCCATGGTGCCGAAATAGCTTGTAATGATGTATTCTTCACCTTCAATGCAACCACCGGCAGGAACCAAACAGTACGACAGGGCCCGTTCAGCGCCGCCCCACAAACCAGACTAACCCCGGCTCTCACGGCTCCCTCCGATCTCACTTCGTCCCCCGCCCGACATATGACTTATAACAGGACAGCTGCAGCCGTCACGGGAGGCTGCGGCCAGGACCGTCACGGGCCGCCAACATGGGCAGTTAAGGTGATGCATGGGAACGGCACCTGTTGCCGTTCCCATGCGACGCAGACGACTGGACCTCACACGACAGTGTGAGGCCACACATACATCACGGCCACACATACATCATGACACACTGAACTATTTACTACAGAACCTGAGCACGTTTTTGGTCTACATCAAGGAGCTGATTGATTTTGAATGGCAAAACATTTTCCTCAAACTTAGTTCTTCATTACATGTATTCATGAAGGTAAAAACAAATCAAGCTGTTGTTGGTATGTGACGAAAGATGCATGTAAGCATGTACCTACAGCACGCAATTTTGCATACCCACGTCTCTAGAAATGGAACACAATACAGTGAAATAATTAAATGCTGCAGCGATCCATCCTGGTAGAGATCGCAGAAGCCTGTTTTGTTTGGCAAGATTATTAGAATGGTGGTTTCCAAGAAAGGGACTTCAGTATCACAACTGCGGCTTGTGCACATGGTGTGTTACTTTTCCATCTCGGCTTTTATTCGACTTCCATATTAGAGCGACCGTATAGTGTTTCCTAATGCCATTCCCATGTTTGTGTGTGTACAGATTTCATCCCTGCAGAAGAAGCCCAGTACATGGAATAAGCAATGCAATTCAACTTTGCGGAGGCATCGATAGTTGAAGGGAGTTGAAGGGATCAGTCAAACCTGCCTTTATCAAATCGTTTTATATATATAACGTTGATAAGTGAATAACTTCAGGCCGAAAAGTTTGTATTTATTAATCGTCACAAACGAAATCTTTTTTGAACATATTGATAAAAACTTGCGTCTGGCTGACTTGGCGATATCACACAAAAATTATATCCCGATGAGTCACGCTAGTGAAGTCTTGCCCTCATGGCTTTATTGAATAGGAAATCTAACGTCGATGTATGTTCAAGGTAATTCGAAAGCCGATCGATTAGATGAACGTTGTCCGGTTTTGAGCTATATTAATGCAATTATTAGAAACCGAGATATTTAAGAATTATTGCATAACTTGTGGTGCAGAGATACATACATAGTCAGCCATGTCTGTAAGCCGTGCGAAACTCTTCACGTCTGTAAACCGTGCGAAACTCTTCACGTCTATAAACCGTGCGAAACTCTTCACCTTATGAATGTTACCTGAAAAAATGACCGTATGTTTTTTTCATAACGAAAAAGTATAGTCTATAAGCATGTTGATATCATTGCACTAAGTACGTATTTTCATGTTTGTTTATGAGCAGGCTGATAATATTTTTTCCGGTATTTTTTCAGTGTATATTCTACAGACCCTTTACATTGGCGGCTTCTCTTGGCTTAAGTATCCATGCATTTTTTTAATTTGGCAAACAAACATGTTCGCGTATGTTATAAACGGATCCCGGGAACTGACTGGAAGAATTTTACCACACTAACTAGTAACTAGGATCAGGAGTAAATACTCCTTTACAGTTTTACGAATAATGTATAACGCTGTCGCGTCCAGTCGCGGATCAGCCCAGCTTGGCTTTCGCATTGCCGATCACAGCAGGCTGTCGTCACATTTGGTCGCATTTTGAGGTCCGAAGGAATGCTATTTTCATCATAAAGTCCATTGCATCACACTGATCTGTAAGCTCAGTTATCTCAGTTATTCCGTTACCCGCTCCTCAACTGCCCCTGTCACTGACACCCACCCTCAGCCGGAGCATCAAACCCGCCATAACCAGCCTCATTACCTCCCAGCTCGCCTAAACCGGCATCCTCGGACCCGGATTCATCACCATTTATTCCGCGATCCTGCTGACATCATCAGGCTCCTCTCTCCGCCGAATACCCTCCCTCCCTCCCTCCCTCCCTCCCTCCCTCCCCGTTCTTCCCTCCCTCCCTCCCTCCCTCCCCGTCCGTCCCTTCCATCCTCCCTCCCTCCCTCCCTCCCTCCCTCCCTCCCTCCCTCCCTCCCTCCCTCCCTCCC
Source organism: Chirona hameri (assembly GCA_036785665.1). Classification (NCBI taxonomy): domain Eukaryota; kingdom Metazoa; phylum Arthropoda; class Thecostraca; order Balanomorpha; family Balanidae; genus Chirona; species Chirona hameri. The sequence continues at coordinate 16,613 of JAXIVJ010016723.1, read as the reverse complement.
TCCCTCCCTCCCCGTCCCTCCCTCCCTCCCTCCCTCCCTCCCTCCCTCCCTCCCCGTCCCTCCCTCCCTCCCTCCCTCCCTCCCTCCCTCCCTCCCTCCCTCCCCGTCCTTCCCTCTCTCCCTCCCTCCCTCCCTCCCTCCCTCCCTCCCCTCCCCGTCCTTCCCTCCCTCCCCCTCCCTCCCTACCTCCCTCCCTCCCTCCCTCCCCTGCCCGTCCTTCCCTGACGCCCTCCTTGCCGCCCCTCGCCCGGCGCCGCTGCTGACGACGGCGTCCCGATGTGCCGATCTCGTCGCGCGCGTGTCCGCCGCAGACATAGTTACCGACCAGTCGAGCGGACCAGTCGAGCTGCCAGCTTCTCGGGTGACGCCAGCGCCGTCAGCTGTCAGAAATCCACTTATCTTGCGAGTTCCGCGCGATGGCAGAAATAGACAAGAGACGCGGCGGACGCGGGGGACGTAGGTCTGCCAGTGGATTCCGTCTACCGTCAGGACCAGGTGAAGACCGAGTGGCGAAAACGGCGCAGAAGAGGCGGGGAGAACGCCAGAGGCCTGTTCACGGACCCTGCGGTTGGCTGCGGTTCGGCGGTCAGCAGTGGTCGGCAGCCGATGGGGTAACTAAAAGTGGGGATGGGCGAAAGGTATGACATCACACGGCTGTGGTTGGCTGCGGTTCCAGCGGTTAGCACGGAGCAACCGCAGGATGAAATGTCCGTGTGTTCACGAGACGCCTGCTTGTGATGATGCATGAGGAAAGGGGCGGGGCTAGAGGCTGCTGGAAACCGCCGAACCGCAGGTGGCCGTGAACAGGGATCAGGAAGACCTGCACCGCCGCTGGAGTCACCTGTGTCGCGATGGTTTCGCCTGCGTCGCGATTGTGTCACCTGCGTCGCGATGGTGTCGCCTGTGTCGCGATGGTATCGCCTGTGTCGCGATGGTGTCACCTGCGTCGCGATGCTGTCGCCTGTGTCGCGATGGTGTCGCCTGCGTCGCGATGGTGTCGCCTGTGTCGCGATGGTGTCGCCTGTATTGCGATGGTGTCACCTGTGTCGCGATGGGGGGGGGGGGGGGGGAGTCCCCCCGCCCCCCCCCCCTCCCCTGGCTACGTGCCTGGTTAGAACAGCAATAAATCAGTTTTAGGCTTTAGTCACTTTGAGCCGCTGGAATGGATATAAATTAATGCGATATCAACATCCTTGGTATAATTGCAATGGTTGAAGAACTCTCTACAATCCATCCATAAATTAGTTTTTTGGAAATATATCATAGAAGCGGTGGCTAGCGCATTCCAGGACAGATCGACCCAAAATATATCGAAATAACACCCTACATCTCAGGTTTCGATAACATTAAGTCTTGGAGGATATCTGGGCCGTAGATGCACGCTATTATGCAATTATTTTGTGTCTCCCTCTCCCGTTATTTTGCAATAACTCTTAAACGAACAACGATATCGTCACTAAACCTGCAGTACCTTCTTTCACATCAATTTGACACATGTTGGTAAAAGGAAAAATATGAGGCTATGATAGGTCAACCGGGAATGACTTCAGAGTGACGTCATGTTCTTCGGTTTTTGTTGCAAAATAATGGTTTGCAGAAACCGCTGTCAAAGGTACAATGTTTGAGATAAACTCAATTGTCTTAAATCAAATTACTGCCAATATACCGGGCTATCAAACTGCTATCCAGGATTTTTTTTTAAATTAAAATTTTTGAGAAATCCAAATGCATTTTTTTTTATTTATGCATTTTTAAAAAAAATCAGAATTATCCAAAAACCGGATTAGATATGATCGAGACGTATGCGGTGCATATGTGTACCAAATTTAAAGTCAATATCTTCAAAAATGACTGAGCTATGACCTTTAAATGACAAAAATCGACCACTTTTCACAGCATTACTATGCATAAAAAACGCATTTCCATTTTTGCTTTTACTTCTATTTATATGGAACAAACAATGTTCTAAGGTCATTTTTCGCGTTCTAGACGAAAAACAATCCCATAAACATGTGTTACAACGCCTAATGACCGTAATCTGCAGTTTGACCTCGTGACCTCGGATGACCTTGACCTGACCAAAGGCCATATACAGCTTAGAAAAGTACTTAGAAGTGGCAGACACACGAATCATACCGATTTATCAACAGCTTATGCGTTTAATATCGCAATTTTGCGCGACAATTCCATCCATCGAGACCTTTTGACACGGTCAAACATTTTGTACTTGACCTGACCTGTGACATCATGGGTGACCCCAAGGTCAACAATATTATGTTTCCCTCAATCAATTTTCCAGGGCTATCGAATGCCGTTTGAATTTTTACATTCGGTCCAGTAGTTCCGGAGATCCGAGGGGGGTGGAATAGCCCCCCCCCCCCAGTAAGTCGTGGTCGTGTTATGAAATATACCCCAGTAACTCGCGGGTTAATGGCGGGGTTAGGTTAGGCTAGGTTATGTTAGTTTAGGTTTTGGCAATCGCTTAAAATAGCGTACTGCAGTTTCGCACTTACTAAAAAATACACGCTCCCGCCACTGTGCAGCATAGGCCTGGGATCTAGATTATTAATAATACATTGATTGCAGCAATATTGTCATTTTTCATCAAATTGGCCTCACAATTTTAGTGTTTAGAGAAACAAAAACGATTGTTTTATATTTATATTCAATTATACTATGAATTCTGTCAAAATAAACTAGCCCTTTACCCTATTAGTGGCAGGGGGTCAGATTCTGCCAATCCCTCAGGTTTTCGCAGATATATCCCGAACGGCTAAGAGCAGACCCATGAAATTGTGGGATTTTTCCTAGAATTAAATTCTTCATATGAAATTAAAAAAAAAAATGAGTTCCTAACCTGAACAGAGGCGGTTCCAGGGCCCAGTTTTTGGGGGATTTTCTTCTGTGACATTTAGCAATAATACGGAGATGCGATCTTCACGGCTTCTTCCTAACTGCCTGCAGTATAAAGGAGTTACATATGTTTACGGTGATTGAAACTAGTTCAAATTAGTTGATTTTAGTTAACTATAATCAATATTGCACGGCAAAGGCGGTTTCAGGGACTTGAAAGTGGAGGTTTACAGAAAGTTATTTTGTTTATATTTTGCTTCCCTTTTTCGCTACTCGGCACCGCCTATGGATGTAAATATGCTTTACAACTGTTGTGTCCGATGTCAAAATAGCACACCATTTCATTTATCGCAAAAAGAAGAAGAAAAAAGACTGTTTTATAAGGCATTTATTTTACCCCAAATTTAGTGACCTGAAAACGCCTATGATTTTTTAATGAAAAAAAATAATAGGCGTTTTCAAATAATTATAAAAAGATACCATCATAAATCAATCCCCAATTCAATCTCTTTCTGCCCCCATTAGTTGCGTTGAAATCGGTTGATAAACATGACAGCTGTGTTTGATCACAAATACCTCTAATATTTGTCGTTTTTGCCCGCCTATAAAAATCGTATTTTTTTATTTTTTAGAAATGTAGATCGTGTTGAGGTGAATCCGCCCCCTGCCACTAATAGGGTTAAGTGGGAAAAACCCGAAAAAATCAATTATACGAAGAATCTGCAATTTGTATAATTATGCATGGTTAACACCGTTGATATTTATTGAACTTGATTTGGAGGTGAAGTGGCGCATTACCGACGTTTGACAATAAGCAATTTTCTCAATACTCAATGTGCTTCAACCAAATCATCTTCCAATAAAAAATACTGATGACGTCAAAGTAATACAACTCTTCATTGGTGAAAGTCCTATATTTGCATACCTCCTAGCGGCTAGCAGTAGCAGGTACTTATCAGATATCGCGATTTAAGGCAATTAAATGTATCCTTTCCGTTTCCTGTAATTTTCCTTCACATGTGTTAAAGAAGTGCTTACAATAATGGATGTTTTTCCTGTTATCTCTTTTATTTTAGTATTGTAATTATTTTTTAACAAACAGCACGAATCTATGACCATTTGGACTGTTATACCTATGACGTCATATTTATGTCTAGCTACCTAGAGGCTTCGTCTGAGGTTTGAGTTAAGTTTCTTTATTTGTTGGTGTTCAAAGCTACTTACGAGCAAAAAAATATTGTTTCGACTCGGCCTTGGACACTGCTTAAGAAGTTATAAATCATATTTGTGGTTGTCCATGTGTGTGATTGGATAGAAGCCTCATTTTGAGTTTTGTGTTATGTCTTCGTATACAATACTGACTTTGCCTTTAAATACTGCATGCAATACTGGCTTTGGTTTCGTCGCATGATATCATGTTGTTAGATAGGCACTTATCTGGCTGCTATTCTGCATTTTCAGACATCTGGTGTCTAAGAGGCTATTTGAATGCAAAGGTTTTATTATGATGCATTATGTAAGAGCACACCCTGATTTTATCAGTGAAAATTGTGATAAAGCCAGTCAAATGTAAGCATAAAGCTGCTGGTGCTGATGTTGAGCTGTCAGGATTAGGCTTGGTAAGGCATTTCAATATTTGTTTCTAGGAAATGTGTTATATACTTTTTTGCTGAGTTTCCAAGTTTGATTGTTGAGCCAGTATCAAACCAACGTAAGTGCACGTTACCAGGGGCGTGGGAACTACTTTGAAGTTGTGGGGGGGGGGGGGCGAACTTATTGGCAATACTACGACACAAATTAACCTGCGACTTACTGGGGGGGGGGCTAATTTTTGCCCCCCCCCCCTCCCGTTATTTTGCAATAACTCCTAAACGAACACCAGTATCGTCACCAAAATTGCAGTACCTTCTCTCACATCAATTATACACATGTTGGCAAAAATAAAAATATGAGGTTATGATCGGTCAACCGGGAATGACGTCAGAGCGACGTCATGTTCTTCAGTTTTTGTTGCAAAATAATGGTTTGCGGAAAACGCTGTCAAAGGTACGATATTGGAGATAAACTAAATTGTCTTAGATCAAATTACTGACAATAGACCGGGATATCAAATTTCCATCTCGGATTTTTAGTTGTTTTAATTCAAAATTTTAAGGAATCCAAATATTTTTAACAACATTTTCAACACAAACCAGAATTATCCAAAAACCGGAATAAATGCGATCGAGACGTGTTCGGTGAATATGTGTACCACATTTGAAGTCGATATCTTCAAAAAAGACTGATTATGACCTTTAAATGACAAAAATCGACCACCTCTCACAGCATTACTATGCATAAAAAACGCATTTCCGTTTTTGCATTTTACTTCTATTTATATGGAACAAACAATGTTCTAAGGTCATTTTTTCGCGTTCTAGACGAACAACAAACCCATAAACATGTGTTACAACGCCTAATGACCGTAATCTGCAGTTTGACCTCGTGACCTCGGATGACCTTGACCTGACCCAAGGTCATAAACAGCTTAGAATGGTACTTAGAAGTGTCAGACACACGAATCATACCGATGTATCGACTGCTTATGCGTTTAATATCGCAATTTTGCGCGACAATTCCATCCATCGATACCTTTTGACACGGTCAAACATTCTGTACTTGACCTGACCTGTGACGTCATCGGTGAACCTGAGGTCAATAATATTATGTTTCCTTCGATAAATTTCCCAGGGCTATCAAATGCATTTTATTTTTTTACATTCGGTCAAGTAGTTCGGAAATCCGAGGAGGGGGGGGGGCAAAAGATAGCCCCCCCCCAGTAAATCGCGTTAAGAAATATACCCCAGTAACTCGCGGGTTAAGACTGAAGAGAAGCAACCAGTGTTCGTCACGGGCCAACCAACCCCCAGCCCAGCCCGGCTCAGACCAATGAACACCAAGCCCAGGCCCGGACCAGGCCATCCTAGCATATTTACTTGTATAATATAAATGTGAAACAATGAACCAACTATGCTAACAAAAAAGCCACAGCCACAGCAATAGTGTTTTGCTGTGAAGTGAACTGCTGGTTAAATTTGTTTAACTCTGACCTGAGATTGTGCGACTCGCGCATTACTTCAAAATTGTCAGGCCCAGGCCCATCCAGAGCCCAGTGATTTCCTCAAAGTTGAGACCCGGGCCAGGCCCAGCCTAGGCCCAGCCTAGGCCCAGCCTAGGCCCAGCCTAGGCCCAGCCTAGGCCCAGCCTAGGCCCAGCCTAGGTCCAGCCCATGGCCCATAGGGACAGCCCAGTCCATGGGGAACTCCAGAAGCAACGTGTTGCTCTTTTACATACCCGATGCTGCTTATTGCCAATAGTATGTCGTATATTTAAGGACATGGGTACCAATGTCATATGAGGAAATGGGTCGCCTAACAAGCAAAACAAAACTAGAGGAAAGCTTGTAAACATGAAGAAGAAGCGACACTGGTACGGGTCACAACAAGCCGGAGAAGCGGTACTGGAGCTTTCACCGTGCTTGAATCCAGAACCGACGGGCTTGACTGACTCCCGAACCTGAGGTACTTGTCTTCAACCAAGTTATGTTATGCCGTGTTTTGCGGTGTTAAGGTCAATGTTTCAGGTACATTGTATGAATTTATCGTTATACGGTCGTACTCAAGCAAGTGAGCTGTCATTTAGAGCACACGCATTTTTCACAGAAAAAGGCTCGTCTACTTATATATAAGTTAGTTATTTAGTTATTTTGTTTGTTAGTTAACTGTTGCCGAATTCAGATCCATTAACACGCGCACTGCCGGAGGTTCGCCCCAACCACGAACTGCCGTGGGGGGGGGGGGATTTCCGCCCCCTTAAGATCTAAACAAAACACTCAACGTAGTGACAAGCGGAAAATGATGAGACAAACTCTATCGAAAGTTCTGAGGCCATTTTTAGGTCAGGTAAATATTGAGGTCACCAAAGGTCAATAAAGGTCAAATTCCGGCTATATGTATATGAGTGTCCTTGATAAAACCGTCTATATCTCGATAACTGAAAGACATGCGGCAAAAAAACGTTCGATTTGTTTTTTACTGTCGCTAAGGTTCCATCATAATTGACCTAAGGTCAATTATGATGGAACCTTCGTTGACTTGACTTAGAAATGACGTTGAAATGACTTAGATTCGTCATTTCCTATAATTCCTTTAGAATGGCCTCGGGACTGGACAATTTGTTATGTTTGGGCAGTGTGTAAAATCCCTGCATATTATTTGGAGTAAGGTCAGCAGAAGCCATTTAATTTGAAACATACTAATAATTGCCGAATTGTTTTTTAAGCAATCACTTTTGACAGACGCACGATCGAGTAGAACATATTTCACCATTGTGTTTATCTCGTCGAGACGCATCGAATGATATATTGGGTGACCTACTTAGGCTAAATACAAAAATTGGCCTGGCCTGAGGTCAGGATCAACTCTTCCATCAAGTGATTCGTCTAGACAAATCGAATACAATTTTGAAAACCCCATTGCTGTACCTTGATTTGGTAAAGAGTTATTCAATACAAACCATCCGTAACTTGGGGCGTCACCTGAGTTGACCTCGACGAGGTCAAAGAACAGAAATGTGAGATAGAGCTTTGCAGTTGGTACAAGAGTGGTGGATCTGGTGAACATTGGTCAAATATAGTCATTTCCTATAATTTATACGTGTTTTCATTTTTCCTCATTGACTTATAATGGGGATGTCACGAAATCGGCCGACCGATTTTTTTTTTAAAGAATGGCCTCGGGACTGGACAGTTTGTTATGTTGGGGCAGTGTGTAAAATACCTGCATATTATTTGGATTTGCTGCTGCATTTCCGAGGCGCTGTTTCGACGCTAAACATCTCCCGCGCCGGGTCCTGAGGTCATTCTTTTGAGAGGAAAAAAAATCGAGCAATGGCCTCTGGTCATCGATATACAAAATTCGAGATATACGAAGTAGGTACTTATCACCTAATGACATCCTGTGAGTTTCAAACCGTTTGACCAATCACCTTGCCAGTGGCACGACCGCAAACATTTTGGAGTTGGGGTCACTTGACTTGACCTGGCGACCTGACCTGAGATGACCAGAGGTCAAAAATTTCACACCGTGTGGGTAATTTACGCCCAAACATCTGTGCCAAATTTTGCGGCGCTGCACGCCGCCGTTGAAACTCCGGTGACAATGCCCTTGTGCTTATACAGAGTCGAGTGATCGCGTACAAAGTTTTTTTTTTTTGGGGGGGGGGGGGGGAGTTGCCTCCACTACCCCCACGGTTCCCACGTCCCTGCATGTTACTTACCAGTCCAGTGCCATTTACCATCATACTTACCGGTAGAGTGCACCACCACCACAAGCTTTGCGAACATTTCATTTTAATGAATGCTGATTGGCAAGAGCTAAATATTGTATATGTGTGTTTACTGTGACTAATTTTATGATAATCTGTCTAAACCCTCGCCCTACGGGAGCTTTTTTCACCTTCGCCCTACGGGGGGGGGGCTGACAGGCCCCCTGTTAACTTCCAAACCAAGCAACTTAGAGCCATGCGGTGAGTACCAGCATGTTGCCTGTCATGAGAGGAATCTAACAGTATGCGAATTTTAGGTTTCAGGTCAACGGATAATCTTCCAGGTCAAGTGAATGACCTCGGATTTACCCCGTCCAGAACAGCGATTTTGCTCTTCAGAAAACCTCAAAATGAGAAATTCATAAATGTAAATAAAAAGGCATGTTCCTAGACCAGTTTTAGCTCAGAGATACAGAAAAGGTAATGATTTGTTCGTATCTTGTCAAAAAAGTTTTTTTTTTTAAATGACGTCATCAGTTTCGTACACTTAGGGAGCCATCACTCAGTCAAAAATAAAGATATTGCTTTGAAATTTGGTATGAGTATTGCTCATACTCAGTTCTCTCACATATATTCTGTTTTTTGTAATATCTTTGAAAAATTTGTATTTGTGTGGATTTGTCCCCAAAAATCCGTTTTTATTTTTATTTTAGGAGTCAAAAAACCAAAATTTTGCAAATCTGAGATTGTCATTTTAAAGAGAATGCCATTTTGTATCTTTGGTGAATTGAGTTTGCAATTTGCTTTACAATTCTATTTTCTATGATTTTTCAAATATTTCTATTTTTACCAACATGACGTCATCAAAACGTCATTATTTCCCAAATTTCTCAACTAATTTCAACGACATTTTTACAGTCTACGTATAATTGCTGTAAATTCAGCTACCAACAATTTAAATAAGATGCATCGCATGTGTAAAAAGTTATTCAAGAAAAACCGGAGGTTTTTTTTTATTCAAGAAAAAATCTGTCAGGCCCCACTCGTAGGGCGAGGGTTAAAATAAGTTATGATATTTTATTATACATCAAATCATGAACCGATTTTTAGGGTTGCTCAGGGTCTTTTGCATTAAAAATTATATGAAGACTTAATATATATTTTACATACAGTTGATTTTGTATTGTGGGTGCCTAGATGTTATTGTGGGTGCCCAATTCAACTTTGTGGGTGCACAGGCACCCACAAAGAGATAGGAAACCACGCCCCTGATGGTGTGTGCAGGGTACACGCAACAAGCTCGGCTTAACATTATTATCTGAACCCTTTCGGCGATTGGAAACTATTCGTCTATTTTTAAAACTTGTGTTACTTATTTTGGAACTTACCACGCTCTATCGCTTTGCTACCTATCCTCTCTTCTGATCTCATGAATGCATACCTCTTTAACGGTTGTCATGCTAACTTATCACCCTGGCTCAGGTTACTTGGATTCTCCATGGGGCGCGCTCTTTTGCCGAGGCTCGAATGGTCCGCTATCTTTTTCAGCGGCCGAGCGAGGTATGTCATCCGGGTGGATGCTTTCGATGGTAATCACGTATCTCTGTGATTTATTTTATTCACGAAATCTGACGCAACGCAATCAACTCAGGAGTGATTATAGGCAAATTATAATTAGTTTTATCATTTATGACCTCTTCCTCGAAATTAAAATATAATAGTACCAAAAAACGTTATATTAATATTTCGATCACAGATCTTCATCAGAAATTATACATTACCAAAACGACAATAATCAGAAACGTCGTTTTGGTAATGTATAATTTCTGATGAAGATCTGTGATCGAAATATTAATATAACGTTTTTTGGTACTATTATATTTTAATTTCGAGGAAGAGGTCATAAATGATAAAACTAATTATAATTTGCCTATACAATATGTTCCTCGCACAAGCACTAACCAATATAAAGAACAGGAGTGATTATGTCTGATGCCGATACACTTGTTAATGATTCATGATTGTCGTCGATTGGTCGTTTGCGGTAAACAGGCGAGTGTTCATTTGCTATCACTATTATGCTAGCATTGATACTATCAAACGAAAACACAAACACGCGTACAACATAATTGCATCAATATTTAATGATTCTTGTGTGACTTTATATTACATTTTAGTCCCTCATTGCTGAAATGCAGCTTTGGAGCCCAGTCTTTGGCATTTCGATTTGTCTTACATCTGCTGCTACGAACGTTTGTCTGTTGGCTGTTTACGCTCATAGGAAAGGCCATTCTTAGCTATGAGGAATACGATGCAAACAGGTTTCTGAGTGATAAGTGACAAATATGACAAGAACTCTGAAGACGGCAATGCCACCGAACGGGAAGCAGGCTGGCCGTTCAAAGCGAGGTGACCGCGACACGACCGCGCCAGGTAACCGCGACACGACCGCGCCAGGTGACCGCGCCATTTGGCGTTTAGGCGAAGCCTTAGTGACTGCGTCATGCATTTCGTCAATCTTATCGACCCCATGCTCTTTACAAGTCGCCCAGAAACAGCATTTTTATCAAATCCTCGTCGTTCAGACTGGTCATTTGATATGAGTTTAAGCCTTAATAACTTCACTGGCTGACTAGTGACTATTGTGACAGCAGATAAGTCCGAGAGTATTATAGTGAAGACAACACATGCAATCCACAATATCAAATGTCAGCATCGATTTCACATTTCAGAGATAACTTATTCGAAATGTTGATGTCATTTTATACCGTCCCCGGCAATCCGCCATTCGGTGTCGTTTGTAACCTGCTGACAGAAACGCCAGCGCAGCGTACCTTTGTGCACCTACTTCAAACAACTCGCGCAAACAAAAACAGGCATCATTCGGCACACTCGTATAAAGGCACATCAATATCGAAGAGGCAGCTTAGAGCCAATCGCGGAATCAACAACAGGCCTGTGAATCTTGTACATGTGATTATGCTCATCCGCCACAAAATGTCCAATTGTCTGATCTCGCTGACTTGAGACATACCTCGCAATAGTTTATCTCTTGCAGCACGTGCCGCCACCTATATTAAGTATAGGTGCCGCCGAGTGCGGGCGGTGGCGCCACCTCACCCTGTGACTAGTTTGACATCAAGCTTCTTCTCCGAGGCCTCACAGAGCCGCGCGGCCAGCTTATCATCCTTCGCCTGTGCGCTGGCCCAACCGGGCGCGCAGTCAGAGTAGTAGCCGCCCGAATCGTAGCCCAGACCGGGCTCCACTGCGCAGAAAATGGCCGTTTGGGCGCCCATCCGCGCACTGCGGAACACGTAGCTGAAGAGAATACCGAAGAGCGTCGCCGAGTACCACCACTTGTTCTTTTGGTCACGGCCGATATCTGTGTTAACCGCACCTGGGTGCAGAGAAAAGACGCTGATTCCCCGCTGGCGCAGACGCCGCGCCAGCTCCCTGGTCCACAGGATCTGCGCCAGCTTGGAGGAGCCGTAGCGCCGCATGACGCTGAACGGCACCCGCTCCGCATTCAGGTCGTTGACGTCAAAGTCGGTGAGCCAATGGCCCAGGGAGGAGACGTTGACGATGCGGGACGGAGAGCTATCCTCGAGCTTCTTGGTGAGTAGATGTGTCAGCAGCAGATGCGCGAGGTAGTTGATCTGGAACATCGCCTCATGGCCATCCTCCGTTTTGCGGTACTCCAGCAGCACCACGCCAGCGTTATTCACCAGAATATGCACCTTCTCTTCCGTCCGCTCGATGTCCACCGCGAACTCGCGCACCGAGTCCAGCGAGGCGAGGTCGAGTCGCTTCACCAACACCTCGCCGCCCGTCTCGGAGCGGATTCCGGCAGCGGCCAGTCGACTCTTGCTGACGTCTCGGGAGGCGATGATGACTCGGGCGCCTCGCCGACTCAGATCCAGAGCCACCTCGCGGCCGATGCCTGAGTTACCCCCGGTCACGATGGCCGTCTTACCCACGAGCGAAGCGGTACTACGACAGCGGGCGCCGATCATCCAGCGCCGACACACCAGGTACAGCAGACCGCAGAAAACCAGGTAGATGGCGGTGGGAGCGTACATCCAGATGAGCACGAAGACGGCGACATAGGTGGTCCATATGGCCACCGTCTCTTCGCGTTTGAAGTCCTGCCAGTCCTCGCGAAGGCGTTCTATGACTCTGCTCATGGCGGCGGTGTTGAACGCTGTTGGAGGGAGCCATGCGTTAGATACAGAGGACTGAACACCGGGTCGCATGCTACTCGGGCGCCTCGTGACACCGACTTATAACTTACCCATCTGTTCAAAATCAATATGGGAATGTGAAATGTGATTCAGTTCTATGGCATGTGTGGCATTCAATATTTAGTTGCAACGTGAATTTCAACAGGTCAAACGACCGCACTGTTTTACAGAATGTGTTACAGCGTAGAAGTGTGATGTATTATAATGCCTTCAATGACTGTACGATCCATTCCTGTAATTGATAAGTAATAAGCAATCACGTCTAGTCCACCGTTGCAATGTAGGAGAGTACATCGATCGCAAACGTAATGTAGCAAGGCCTTATGACCTACGTAACGGGACTTGCTGGTCTCTTGGCTCGCAATATCGAGCCCGAAGAAAAGTGGATTGGCAATAATTCGCAGTTGTCATCGGTAGACAATAACGCCAAATAACATAAATACGTTATCGCGAGTACCCACTACCCAGCTCAGCGCAGCTAGTGGGCATCTAGAAGGTAGCAACAAGCACGCCCAGCGTATGCAACAAAACATCCATTTCCTTATGAGGCAATGCATTATCTTATCGCCTTAGATTGATACGATCCTGCACAATTAAGCCCAGCACAAAATTATTCCCAGCAATCGTCCATTGCCCGTGGTCGAAAAAGTTGCCAGTCACGGGTGACGGGTGGCAGGCGGTAAATAGGGGGGCCATTAACCAGAAAGGCAATACGAGCAGAGGCGGCGGAACATATTTTGGGATGGGGGCAAACCGTCCGCGGATCCAGTCATCCCAATTCCCAACTCAATGTTTGTAACAGTTGCAAGTGTGATATTGTATTGAAGTTCTATATACCTGTTATTATAGCGACAGTTATCAGGGGTTATTTATTCTTTTCCTTTAGCATTGTCAGCAGGTACAATAAGAAATTACTGACAATAATTTTTCCCATTTCAAGCTTTCAGTTCATTTAATTTGACTAGCTATCTGAAGAAAAAATAGGATTATCTTCCGGGCTTGAAAGGGACAGCAACACAATTTCGAAGCCGTAAATACTGTTTCTAGTCAGCGCCATCGGTGGGCGATTAGAAAAGCATCTGAAAAGCTGTTGTAAAGCACGTTTCACATGAATTACTATCATCACCTGCCAGCCGGAGTCAGAGTGACACAAAATGTAATTTCATCTGACTCCGACTCCGGCTGAAAATACCAACTCCGATTCCGACTCCGACTCTGCAGCCCTGCCTCCGACAGACCAATGGCTCTTTGAAACCGCCTGAGGACTCTATCGGAAGCCCTCTCAGATTGGCACATGACCCTTCAGACTGGAATAGAGTCCTCTCTCAGGCTTCTTAACCCGCGAGTTACTGGGGTATAATAAGTTGAAGAAATATGATCATAATATGATAGTAATATTTTTATTGTATACCAAATATACTAAATGAAAAGATCCGAGCTTTCCTGGCTAGCACATTATCAAGGATGCTAGCCACGAAAGCTCGGATCTTTTCATTTAGTATATTTGGTATACAATAAAGATATTACTGCCATATTATGATCATATTTCTTCAACTTATTATTCTCACAATGGCATCAGATATCATCTCACACATCAAAACATTACTGGGGTATATTCCATAACGCGACTTACTGGGGGGGGGGGGGGGGGGGGGGACTATCCCCCCTCCCCCCTCGGATCTCCGGAACTACTGAACCGATTGTAAAAATTCAAACGTCATTCGATAGCCCTGGAAACTTTGCCGAGGGAAACATAGTATTGTTGAACTCGGGGTTACCGATGACGTCACAGGTCAGGTCAAGTACAAAATGTTTGACCGTGTCAAAAGGTCTCGATGGATGGAATTGTCGCGCAAAATTGCGATAATAAACGCATAAGCAGTCGATAAATCGGTATGATTCGTATCTGACACTTCTAAGTACCATTCTAAGCTGTTTATGACCTTGGGTCAGGTCAAGGTGATCCGAGATCACGAGGTCAAACTGCAGATTACGGTCATTAGGCGTTGTAGCACATGTTTATGGGTTTGTTTTCGTCTAGAACGCGAAAAATGGTCTTAGAACATTGTTTGTTCCATATAAATAGAAGTAAAAAGCAAAAACTGAAATGCATTTCGATTGTCGATTGTTGTCATTTAAAGGTCATAAGTCAGTCAATTTTGAAGATATCGACTTCAAATTTGGTACACATATTCACCGAATACGTCTCGATCAAAAATATTCCGGTTTTGGGATAATTTTGATTTTTTTTTGTGAAATATTTGTTTTAAAAAAATGGTATTTGGATTTCTAAAAATTTTGAATTAAAAACACAACTCAAAAATCTGAGATCAGAGTTTGATAGCCCGGTCGATTGTCAGTAATTTGATTTAAGACAATTTAATTTATCTCTAACATTGTACCTTTGACAGCATTTTTCGCAAACCATTATTTTTCAACAAAAATCGAAGAACATGATGTCACTCTGACGTCATTCCTGGTTGACCTATCATGACCTCATCTTTTTCCTATGGCCAGCATGTGTAAAATTGATGTGAAAGAAGGTACTGCAAGTTGGGAGACAATACTGGTGTTGGTTTAGGAGTTATTGAAAAATAACGGGAAGGGGGGGGGGGGCAAAAAATAGCCCCCCAGTAAGTCGCGGGTTAACCCGCGAGTCACTGGGGGGGGGGGTCCCCCCCCCCCCCCCCCCCTGAGGAATATTGAGACTATCTAAAAAAACTAATGCAGACATCGACGCCAAACTTTGAGTACCTTTCCGGGCATCATTGTTACACATTTTGTGCAACATGAAGGAATTTCCTCCGACAAATTTCGTGATATAGTGAATTTCGTGACGTCACTATACACGATTTTGTACACACAAATGAGCTAAAAATTGCCAGGCCGTACAAATGCCACCGTTGAAGCCAAATGCAATTGAAAAACGCTAAAAGGTTGAAAGTTGCAGGGGCTACAAACCAGCTATCTCTAAATTTCGAAATTTTGTTTTTTAACCCTCCCAAAAAAGTTAAAAAAAACACCAAATCAATTTTGTCAAAGATATAAAAACGGAATATATGTCAGATAACGACATATGGGCAACTACCATACCAAATTTCAAAACGATGTCATCTTTTTTGACTGAATGGCATATAAAGTATGGGTAAATCATGACGTCATATTTTGAAATTGCGTTTGTTGGCTTTTAATGATCAGATACAGACAATAAATGACAGCACTGTATTTCTGATACAAAACTGATATAGAAACATGCCTTTTTCATTAGATTTATCAATTTCAAATTTTGACCTTCAGTGAACTTGACCTGAACTTGACACTTAATTCACGAAAATAAAGTCAGGTGGTAAAATCACAATCACTAACGAATTCTACGCGTAGAAGCATCCATAAAACATGTGCTGCATGACTTTCGTAGATATTTTGTGTATAGTGACCTTTTATGACCTGACCTTGACCTTGATCTTTGCCAATAATCTCACTTTAGCTCATAAGGGATATGTATCATACCCTTGACAGCACTTTGGGTGATTATAGATGCAATCGAAGGCCATGGATGGCAAGTATTGTCCATAAACTCAAAAACCTCTATTTTGACGTTTTACTTGACCGTGACCTGACATGCGACCTTAATTTGAAATGTTTAAGTGTGCGTTAGGTTTCTCTCATTCAGTGTTTTCGCATGCCGCCTTGCGTGTCCCGCTGCGATCATTGGTTCTGAAGATACCAGGGAGGGGGGCTAACCAGTGAGTCGTGTTACAGAATATATCCCAGTGACTGCCGGTTAAAGACTCTCTCAGGCCGGGATAGAGTCCTTTCAGGCCTGACAAGGGCTCACCCATACCGGACGATAGCCCTCTCAGGTTGGCTGGTTATTCTCTCAAAGGAGCGGATGGTTCTCTCTTGTCGACTAAGTTTTCTCTCAAGCCGAAAAAGCGACATCTTTACCGATTGTGGGTCCTCTCAAACTGGCCAACAACCATTTCAGGCCACCGTAGGCCCCTCTAAGGCCTCGCAAATGCCCTTTCAGAACGACAAAGAATCAAAGTCCAGAAAATACCGTCTCAGACTAGCCGAGGTCCCCCTCAGGCCGCCACTAGAACCACTCAGGCCCAGAAAATTACCCGCCCCGGGGCCCGCTCAGGCCTGGCAAGGGCCTTGTCAGGCCTAAACATATCCTGTTATGCATCTGAGGGGCACTCAAGCTGTCCAAGG